>CM035433.1:60785055-60920055 GCA_020310875.1 Ceratopteris richardii | reverse complement strand
TTGCTGTTGTTGTTGTTGTTGCACGTTCATGGCACTGATGGTTGTATTGTGACTATCTTCTGTACCCCGAGCCTGAATATCTGAATCATCGAAATCTGTATCGTGAGCCTCTGCACTTTTCGGGTCGATAATCTTGTTCAGTATGTTTCGAATCTCGGTTTCAAACAAGCTACCTTCCTTCTTGATGTCAAGTGTAGGAAAGCTTACTCCCAATAGCGGTGACTGGACTGATGATTCACCAAAAAATGGTAAACTGAAAAACTGCGATCTTTCAGCAACTGGTACTGAAATATCACTGGAATGTGTCGATTTTTCACCAATACAGGGTGCTTTTTCTCCCTTGCTGATTTCTTTGACTAAGACATTTCTATTTGTAAACAAGTTCGAATCTTTACTCAATGATGTTAAATTAACTTCATACTGTGTCTTGTTAGATTCTGGAGTTACTATATCTTCGACAGATTGTGACGAAATCGCACCGGAATCTGCGAGAGATTTAGTTCGTTCCACCGGAAGATGATCGGAATCCTTACTAACGTTCTTTACTTTCTTGACAACTGGGTTAGACCTATCTGCGCTTTTACCTCCTGGAGGCGTCCTTAGCAAATTAGGTACCCCAAGCTGGCAGTTCTTTGGATACGTTTCACCGGATTGAGTAACCGGCATGTATCATCTTTTGGTACTAATCGCGTACTATTACTGTAGATTTACAATTTACAGTCACGTTTCCATAACTGATTTGCAACAATCTGATCTGTTGCCACCTTCCCACAGACGGCGCCAGTGTTAAACGTTGTGTTCTAACTGTCAGAAGTGCGTTTAAACGTTGTTGGGTTCTTGGGAGTGGAAGGGGTCTATAAAAACAGAGGCCCTATGCTTGTTTCCCAAAATGACTTCACACCACAATATACTAATACTCAAGACTTCTATCATGAATTCGTATACCCTTCTCTATCTTTACGGTTCCTTATTCTAATTCTTCCAAGGTTCGCCGAACACACTGTACCAGACGATTAGTATCATGATACCGAGTTACCTCGGACCCTTTTCCGAATACACATTGCAGTAACATTAGGAACAATAGCAGTAGTTCAACCTTCACCGAACAGTGTTCATAGTCAAACTCAACCGAAGACACAAAAGGACTCAATAGTTAGAGACACACAATGCTTGAAGATTCAGTACGCAACTTAGGACGGCTCTTACCGTAGCTTAATCTTTGCCGTTCGAACATAGACCTCAATACTGAAGACAACACAATACAAACCCGAATACCAAAAAAGCTACCATAGCTACACAGACTCCACCAAACACTGGCAGACCATTTCAAGAAAGAATAACAACACGATACGGGAACTAACACAACAATCCCAATAGAGACTCACAAATGACTTACTCAGACAATAGTACAACGATCTACCGTATGTAATGAAACTCACAATCGCAACAGAGATTGATAGACAACAACATGGATATGCGCAGTATACTCAGAGTATTCAGAAATTAGACAAACAACGCTACAGCAACGTTCAGACAATCACCCAGACGGACAGTCTGGTGATTCCACGAATCGTCACTGAGCATCTCTTTTCATTGCTTTATATAAAAGATTACAACTGTTAGTGTAACAACTTTTCGTGCGTGCGAACAAAAGATTCAGTTTTACAACTTCCAATCCGACGGCCGACTAACACTCTAGCACGCACGGTGGACTCGAACCCGCAGGGTTTACAAAATTACTGTTCTTCTATAATTCCGTCTAAATACATGTTTCTGGCTAATCTAAAGGTTCGAGCGATTTTCTTCTTTAAAGTTTCTAACAGCTGTTTGAGAGTATCCGGTTCTACTAGTTGTGCATCTACTCTTACAGAACTTAAAGCTATAGCTTAGGTTAGCAAAATTTCTGCTTGCGTCTGCAGAAAGGCTTCTTGTAGGTAGAAATCGTTCGATAGGGCCGCATCTCTGGAAACTTTCATTTCTGCCACTTGTTTCTCCATCTTGCTTACTCTTTCTTTCTGATTGTCCAGCTGATTCTCCCTTCTTTCGATCTCTTGATTCTGAAACTGTATGGTTCTGGAATACGCATCCCTTTCTCTTCGGAGATCTGTTATTACTTTTTGTAATTGTGCTTCTAATGTCAGTTTTCGCCGTAGAATGTTGTTTACCTCGTCGAATTCTATCTTACATTTCTAAAGTTCTTCGGTTGTTTTCATCGCCAGATCGTACTGTTCTTGGCCTTTTTATACCACTTCGTCTAGTTGAACTCTGGTTTCTTCAAGCAAATTTCCTAATGCAATTCTTGCATCTTCTTTGTCCAGTAACTCTTGCTTCATTTTACTGATTTCGGCATTTGCATTCTGTAATGATTCTTCTTTCTTTGTGAGCTCAGCCACCGCCGCATCTCTCTGTCTGGTAACCATTTCCTGTTCGGCAATTCTGGCCTGTAATTCCTTCAGATGTTCTTGTAGAGATTGGTTTTCGGCTTTGGCTACTAGTAATTCTTCCTGTAGGGGGCTAATGTCGGCCTCCAATAGATCTACTTTATGTTGGAATTCATTGCAAATATTCTCTGTTACTTGCTTCATTTGCGCAGTGAGTTGTTGTGATAAATTGATTAGCAGTTGACCCATTGATGCTAACTCAGAGAATACGGGGATGGACGTGAGTGGAGGAGGGGGACGAGGTTGGGAAGAGGATGCGGTGAGGAGTTGCTAGGAGTTCGGTGGAGAGTAGTTAAGCGATGAAGATGAAGAAGCTGCGAGTTCATCGGGTTCATTGGGTGGAATAGGAAGGATGGGGTTGAGCGGAGGTTCCGGTGGTGGAGTGGGCACGACAGGGTTAGGTTCTGTTACCTGTTATGTTGTTTGTTGTGCAGTGTCAGCAGCTGTGGACTCAACTGCTTTCAAAAGTTCGTCAAAAACTTCTTTAACGATCTGTTCTTCATTTCTTTGGTTTTCTTGCTCTGATTGTTGCTGTGATGTCTCTTGTGACGAGCTTGTGTTGGATTCGGTGTGATTCTCCTGTTCTTGTTGTCCTTCTGATGAAGATTGTGCTGATGATTCGTGCTGCATAGACGTTGCGGTGTCATGGAAGGTTTCTTTGTCGTTAGTAGCTGGATTAGGTCTGCTTGAAATGTTTCCGGTAAGTTTTCTTTTATCTTGACAGGACGCGGATGGTCTTCATCTCCTAAATTATAAGTGATCAACTGATCCTTTGGAACATAAAATTGTCGGGGCTTCTCTGTATCGTCAGCTGGCTTAAAAAATTGTTGCAGTTGAGCGTCATCTATAGCAGTAGTATCTTCCTTCTTATCTTCTTTTGTTACAGGCATCACCGTACAAACTGCGGGATTCCAATTATCTACAACAGACTGTAGATCAACAGTTCCTAGGGAAATTAAGTCAATGTTGTTCTTTAAAAACTCTTCTTCTTCATCATCTGACCCATCTAACATATGAACTGGTTCCGCAAAATACGGTCTAGCATGCAATTCGCAAGGCTGTATAGCATCTAGTCTTACAATATATTTACGATCATTATCTTTGAAAGTGAGTTCCTATGCAGACCAATCTTGTATGACCTTAGCTTGCTTCAGCCAAGGACGACCAAAAAGAAGATTATAATCAAGGGTGGATTCCGGTAATTCTAGGACGACAAAGGTCATCTTAAATGTGGTACCTTGCAAAGTTATTGGTCCATTCCGTACAAGTCCTACTGGATGGACTCTTGACTGGTCAGCCATTCTGACAAAGAACTGAACTGGTTTGATTTCAGTCCATCCTAACTTCTTACACAGTGCAGCAGTAGCAATATTGACTCCAGATCCTCCATCAATTAGTACCTGTGTAATTTTATGATTTTTATACCATACCATAATTAAAGGAACCGAATGATCGACCATAGAATGAGGTTCTGGTTGCACTGCCGCTGTTGTTGGAATGCAAGAAGGTACAGGACTGAACTGTTGTTGGAATTGTTGTCGAACTCCTGGTACTAGTGCAAGTAATTGGCCAAGAGGAAGAGTAATGGGCGCTTTAGATAAAATCTCCCAAGCCTTATGTGATTGAATTGTGCTTTCCACGGATTCTGAAGATGATGCGCCGACTGAAGAGGATGTATCTGCTGAAGATGATATGCCTGCTACTGAATTAGAATCTTGTTTTTGTGTTCCTTCCTTGGTTAGCAGAGCCTGGGTCACCGGAATAGGATCTGGAAACACTGGAGGTTCGGCGGTGGTCCATTGACTGGCCTTATCATACATCCTTTGTTGTTCACGTATGCCTGGTTCAAATACTTCTGCCGCTGGTTGCAGTTGCTTACCGGATCGGGTTTGAATTACTGCAGCTTGCATTTCTACGGGTGTGATTTGTACCATATTAGTCATTGGGTTTTGTCGTTCTTTCTTCCTCTAATCATACTCAGCTGCATCCTTACAAAATCTTCTAATGTGATCAAATTCACCACAAAAATGGCAGCGCGGTGGTGGCAAATTGGGATTTTCCTGTGCTGGTCCTGCCTGCCAGCGATTTGCATTGTAGTTATTATTTCTCTATCCTCTGTAATTTTGATAGCCTTGTTGCTGGTTGTTTCTCATTTGCGGAGGTACATAATGATTGGTTGGCTATCCTGGTTCCTGTCTAATAGCATTGACAATTGTGATTCCCTGCACTTTGGCATTGTATGCACAATTTTTGGTAGTATGTCCGGTCGTGTTGCAAATAGCGCAAAACAACTGATTGAGTGCACAAGTTGTACTAGTGTGCCCTGAATTCTTGCATGTGGTGCAGAACATTTGTCTGGTCGGGTCTTGTGCAACATTTTTATTTGCCTTTAACCATTCCATGTCTTCTGTAAATCCTCCAACCTTGTTTTCTAGCTACAAAGCCATTGCAATCACTACATCTAGCGTCATAGCTCCTACATAGTGTATGATCATAATCTATTTAAGTTGCGGAGTCAATCCATTGATAAACCATTGAGTGATAACGTCATCCGGTAGGTTGGCATGTGCTGGTGGTAATTGCCTCAAATGGGTTTCGAATAGAGTGGCATATTCCTGCACTGTTTGATTTGGCTAGATTCTTCTTTAGCCTGAATCTTTGTAAAAATGCATCCCTTACTGCTTCATAGGTGCGGAAATGGTTAATATCATATTCTGTAATCCATCTGGTTCTTCATTAACCAATGTAGATTGGAAGACAATAGCCTTATACGCCGGATCGGGTGGATGGTTGAGCACTGCATAACTTATCTCAAATGTGCGTACATGAGCATCTGGGTCATCTCCTGGAAATCCACCGAATTTAGTGTACGTTACTCTGTGGAGTCGGCCTTGGTGGGCATGGTTGTTGGTGTTGCTGTTGTTGTTGTTGTTGCACGTTCATGGCACTGATGGTTGTATTGTGACTATCTACCCGAGCCTCAATATCTGAGTCATCGAAATCTATATCGTCAGCCTGTGCACTTTTCGGGTCGATAATCTTGTTCAGTATGTTTCGAATCTCGGTTTCGAACAAGCTACCTTCCTTCTTGATGTCAAATGTAGGAAAGCTTACTCCCAATAGCGGTGACTGGACTGATGATTCACCAAAAAATGGTAAACTGCCGTCGAAAAACTGGGATCTTTCAGCAACTGGTATCGAAATATCACTGGAATGTGCCGATTTTTCACCAATACAGGGTGCTTTTTCTCCCTTGCTGATTTCTTTGACTAAGATGTTTCTATTTGTAAACAAGTTCGAATCTTTACTCAATGATGTTAAATTAACTTCATACTGTGTCTTGTTAGATTCTGGAGTTACTATATCTTCGACAGATTGTGACGAAATCGCACCGGAATCTGCCAGAGATTTAGTTCGTTCCACCGGAATATGACTGGAATCCTTACTAACGTTCTTTACTTTCTTGACAATTGGGTTAGACCTATCTGCGCTTTTACCTCCTAGAGGCGTCCTTAGCAAATTAGGTACCCGAGGCTGGCGGTTCTTTGGATACGTTTCACCGGATCGAGTAACCGGCATGTATCATATTTTGGTACTAATCGCGTACTATTACTGTCGATTTACAATTTACAGTCACGTTTCCATAACTGATTTGCAACAATCTGATCTGTTGCCACCTTCCCACAGACGGCACCAGTGTTAAACGTTGTGTTCTAACTGTCAGAAGTGCGTTTAAACGTTGTTGGGTTCTTGGGAGTGGAAGGGGTCTGTAAAAACAGAGGCCCTATGCTTGTTTCCCAAAATGACTTCACACCACAATATACTAATATTCAAGACTTCTATCATGAATTGGTATACCCTTCTCAATCTTTACGGTTCGTTATTCTAATTCTTCCAAGGTTCGCCAAACACACTGTACCAGACGATTAGTATCATGATACCGAGTTACCTCGGACCCTTTTCGGAATACACATTGCAGTAACATTAGGAACAATAGCAGTAGTTCAACCTTCACCGAACAGTGTTCATAGTCAAACTCAACCGAAGACACAGAAGGACTCAATAGTTACAGACACACAATGCTTGAAGATTCAGTACGCAACTTAGGACGGCTCTTATCGTAGCTTAATCTTTGCCGTACGAACATAGACCTCAATATTGAAGACAACACAATACAAACCCGAATACCAAAAAAGCTACCATAGCTACACAGACTCCACCAAACACTGGCAGACCATTTCAAGAAAGAATAACAACACGATACGCGAACTAACACAACAATCCCAATAGAGACTCGCAAACGACTTACTCAGACAACAGTACAACGATCTACCGTATGTAATGAAACTCACAATCGCAACAGAGATTGATAGACAACAACACGGATATGCACAATATACTCAGAGTACTCAGAAATTAGACAAACAACGCTACAGCAACGTTCAGACAATCACCCAGACGGACAGTCTGGTGATTCCACGAATCGTCACTGAGCATCTCTTTTCATTGCTTTATATAAAAGATTACAACTGTCAGTGTAACAACTTTTCGTGCGTGCGAACAAAAGATTCAGTTTTACAACTTCCAATCCGGTAGCCGACTAACACTCTGGCACGCACGGTGGACTCGAACCCGCAGGGTTTACAAAACTGTTCTTCTATAATTCCGTCTAAATACATGTTTCTGGCTAATCTAAAGGTTCGAGTGATTTTCTTCTTTAAAGTTTCTAACAGCTATTTGAGAGTATCCGGTTCTACTAATTGTGCATCTACTCATACAGAACTTAAAGCTATAGCTTTGGTTAGCAAAATTTCTGCTTGCGTATGCAGAAAGGCTTCTTGTAGGTAGAAATCGTTCGATAGGGCCGCATCTCTGGAAACTTTCATTTCTGCCACTTGTTTCTCCATCTTGCTTACTATTTCTTTCTGATTGTCCAGCTGATTCTCCCTTCTTTCGATCTCTTGATTCTGAAACTGTATGGTTCTCGAATATGCATCCCTTTCTCTTCGGAGATCTGTTATTACTTTTTGTAATTGTGCTTCTAATGTCAGTTTTCACCGTAGAATGTTGTTTACCTCGTCGAATTCTATCTTACATTTCTAAAGTTCTTCGGTTGTTTTCATCGCCAGATCGTACTGTTCTTGGCCTTTTTGTACCACTTCGTCTAGTTGAACTCTGGTTTCTTCAAGCAGATTTCCTAATGCAATTCTTGCATCTTCTTTGTCCTGTAACTCTTGCTTCATTTTACTGATTTCGGCATTTGCATTCTGTAATGATTCTTCTTTCTTTGTGAGCTCAGCCACCACCACATCTCTCTGTCTGGTAACCATTTCTTGTTCGGGAATTCTGGCCTGTAATTCCTTCAGTTGTTCTTGTAGAGATTGGTTTTCGGCTTTGGCTACTAGTAATTCTTCCTGTAGGGGGCTAATGTCGGCCTCCAGTAGATCTACTTTATGTTGGAATTCATTGCAAATATTCTCTGTTACTTGCTTCATTTGCGTAGTGAGTTGTTGTGATAAATTGATTAGCAGTTGACCCATTGACGCTAACTCAGAGAATACAGGGATGGACGTGAGTGGAGGAGGGGGACGAGGTTGGGAAGAGGATGCAGTGAGGAGTTGCTGGGAGTTTGGTGGAGAGTAGTTAGGCGATGAAGATGAAGAAGCTGCGAGTTCGTCGGGTTCATTGGGTGGAATAGGAAGGATGGGGTTGAGCGGAGGTTCCGGTGGTGGAGTGGGCATGACAGGGTTAGGTTTTGTTACCTGTTATGTTGTTTGTTGTGCAGTGTCAGCAGCTGTGGACTCAACTGCTTTCAAAAGTTCGTCGAAAACTTCTTTAACGATCTGTTCTTCATTTCTTTGGTTTTCTTGCTCTGATTGTTGTTGTGATGTCTCTTGTGATGAGCTTGTGTTGGATTTGGTGTGATTCTCCTGTTCTTGTTGTCCTTCTGATGAAGATTGTGCTGATGATTTGTGTTGCATAGATGTTGCGGTGTCATGGAAGGTTTCTTCGTCGTTAGTAGCTGGATTAGGTCTGCTTGAAATGTTTCTGGTAAGTTTTCTTTTATCTTGACAGGACGCGGATGGTCTTCATCTCCTAAATTATAAGTGATCAACTGATCCTTTGGAACATAAAATTGTCGGGGCTTCTCTGTATCGTCAGCTGGCTTAAAAAATTGTTGCAGTTAAGCGTCATCTATAGCAGTAGTATCTTCCTTCTTATCTTCTTCTGTTACAGGCATCACCGTACAAACTACGGGATTCCAATTATCTACAACAGATTGTAGATCAACAGTTCCTAGGGAAATTAAGTCAATGTTGTTCTTTAAAAACTCTTCTTCTTCATCATCTGACCCATCTAACATATGAACTGGTTCCGCAAAATACGGTCTAGCATGCAATTCGCAAGGCTGTATAGCATCTAGTCTTACAATATATTTACGATTATTATCTTTGAAAGTGAGTTCTTGTGTAGACCAATCTTGTATGACCTTAGCTTGCTTCAGCCAAGGACGGCCAAAAAGAAGATTATAATCAAGGGTGGATTCTGGTAATTCTAGGATGACAAAGGTCATCTTAAATGTGGTACCCTGCAAAGTTATTGGTACATTCCGACGCTTATCTGTTCAATTTAGAAGTTGTTCCTAAATGGGAAAATAAGTTGGTATTAGTCCTAACCTTCGGCCCTGCAAATAAAAATGTGAAAACGAACAAAGAAGAAGTAGTGAGATCACAAAAATATCAAATATTGTCAGGAAGTATGTACAAGCAAGATACAAAGGGTGTATTAGCTTGTTGTGTCAAAGACGACAAACATAGTAGTTGGTTGCAACAAGCCCATGAAGGAATGATAGGGAATCAGTATTCTAAACAACGAACATTGCAGAATCTAAAATGTTTAGGAGTGTATTGGCCTAGCATGGACAAAGAAATACAAGAATGGATCAAGAATTGTCAAGTCTATCAAACGAGACCCCCAGTGGAGCATGCTACCCTTTATAATGTGTCATTAATCCCAGATTGGAGTGCTCCATTGGTAGAATTTATGAAATCAAGAACACTACCAAACGAGGCTAGTCTAGCAAGAAGACGAAGCATGGAGCAAGAGGCTAAAGACTATGCCTTAGTAGGCGATAACCTATATTGGAGAGGCAAAGATGGATACTTAGGACTGTGTGTTAATGAATCTGACTACTTGAAAGTCTTAGAAACTGCACATAGTGGGGTTGCAGGTGGACACTTTGGGCGTGACCGAGTAATTAAGACCAGTCTATTCTTAGGACTCTGATGGCCCACTCTTCATATGGATGCACATACTTATGTGAGCAAATGTGACACATGCCAATGTGCACAATATCGGATAAGAAAAGATGAGATGCCTTTGAGACCAATGATGGGAGGACATGCATTCTCGAAGTGGGGTATAGACTTTGTAGGTCCCATTAGCCCCCCAGCTAGAAACTCCCATGTGAGTACATTATTGTGGCCACTGATTACTTGACCAAGTGGGTGGAAGTAAAAGCCACAACAAAGAATGATTCTCAAATGACGGATAAGTTTTTATTCGAGAATGTGTTCACCAGATATGGACTACCAATAGAGTTAGTAAGTGATAGAGGTATACACTTCTTGAACGAAGTTATTGAAAACTTTCTCCAAGAATTCTTGGTAATACATAAGAAGTCTGCCCCCTATCATCCACAAGCTAACGGACAAGCCGAGAGCACAAATAAGATCCTATGCAACGTATTGACAAAATTGGTAAATAATAAATGCTCTGATCGGGACAAACAACTTCATCATGTTGTTTGGGCTTATCGAGTTGCCTACAAAAGAGTACTCAATGCCACCCCATTTCAGATGGTCTTTAGATAGAATGTTGTGCTACCATTAGACTTCCCAATCCCCGCCTTAAAAGTAGCACAAGAGCATGAGTGGAATGGACATGAATTGTCCTCTAGGATCTTTGATCTAGAATGCTTAGGTGAGACAAGGCTACGAGCGGCAGTAGGCATTTATGCTGCCAAGAAAAGGCAAAAGGCATACTTTGATGCCCATATAAAGGATTGAAAGAAGGAGACCTAGTGCTTGTTTATATGCTAAAGCAACATGCCCGAAAATTGGAGAAACGAGGATATGGACCCATGGTCATTAATAGAATCTCCACTAGTGGTGCGGTTCAATTGGCCACTCTAAAAGGTGATATCTTGCCAAACTATATAAGTGGTTGTCGAGTCAAGTTATATCAAGAACCTCTTACAGAGGATATGCTAACGAGACTCAACACAGCTAAGAAGCGGAAAGAAGAGGAGTTAAGGGTTAGAGAAGAAGCAGAAGCAGAGGCTAGAGAGCGCATCAAAAGAAATAAGTTACGGCGACTAGGCCTAAATGTCAACCCGAAAGCCCAAAATATCACATGGAAATGTGCCAAAAATCGGGCACAATTACTTCTCGAATCATCGACCGACGCCCCTTTGTGACCATAGAGGTAGGACAAGGAAAGAGTGTAAGGACTGTGAGGGCATTAATTGACTCAGGTGCAGCAACTAGTGCAGTTAGACTTTCATACTGCCAAGACGTGCAATTGGACATCAAGCCCATAGAAGCATATCTCATAGGATTGGGAGGTGTGGAAACCCCTTGTTGGGGGAGGTACAACTTCCCATCTACCTTCAAGATGTTCCAATGAAAGTCAAAATGCTAGTGTGTCATGATGAGGACCTTACAAAGCCACTTGTCTTGGGTCAAGATTGGATTTATGACCATGCAGTCAACTTGAACCTCAATTTGAACCTCAGAAGTCAACTTCTTCAAGTTTGGGTACAAGAACAATGCATCACATTAGAATTAGAGAATTGCATGCTCACAAATCCAGATGTCACACATTCTCTTAGTTCTTCCAAGGCTAATATTAGCAAAAAAGATGTTGTATGTGCCAAAAGCTCTATGTTCCAGAACAACTCAATCATGGAAGAACAGGCTCAAAGACAAGCGGACTCCTCTTGTGAAAGGCCTAAGGCCGTCACAA
This sequence comes from Ceratopteris richardii, assembly GCA_020310875.1. NCBI lineage: Eukaryota > Viridiplantae > Streptophyta > Polypodiopsida > Polypodiales > Pteridaceae > Ceratopteris > Ceratopteris richardii. The sequence continues at coordinate 60,908,587 of CM035433.1, read as the reverse complement.
CAACTCAACCAACAAGGCAAGCAAAACAATACATGACAAGTGATACATCAACTAGACAAAGAGCCTTCAAGAAGGAAGTAGTTCCGGGCATGAAGCAAATATGGGTACGAAAAGGAGAGCAACCACCAGCCTTTCCAACACACTTCCCACCTAGGCAAGCCAACCATGCAAAAACAAGAACCAAACAATTAGGACTAGCTCACCTAGAAGGTCTTCGAAAAATTTGGGTGCCTAAGAAATTAGCTGCAGCTCAATAAGGGCGATTTTGGATGTGGGTACCTAAAACTCTCTTACATACACAACACCCTATGCTCCCCACCATGCAAAAGGTCTCAACAAAGAAGCCAAGGAGAGAAAGGGGTAAGAACAGAGCACAAAGACCAAAAGAAGATAAACTCAACCCTTCGGCAAAAGTAAGGAGACAATCATCAAGGAAATGGGTTTGGAAGCCAAAAGCATCAGTCGCACCCACAAAACCAAAGAGCTGTTAGTCGGCCGCCGGATTGGAAGTTGTAAAACTGAATCTTTTATTCGCAGGCGCGAAAAGTTGTTACACTGACAGTTGTAATCTTTTATATAAAGCAATGAAAAGAGATGCTCAGTGACGATTCGTGGAATCACCAGACTGTCCGTCTGGGTGATTGTCTGAACGTTGTTGTAGCGTTGTTTGTCTAATTTCTGAGTACTCTGAGTATACTATGCATATCCGTGTTGTTGTCTATCGATCTCTGTTGCGATTGTGAGTTTCATTACATACGGTAGATCGTTGTATTGTTGTCTGAGTAAGTCGTTTGCGAGTCTCTATTGGGATTGTTGTGTTAGTTCGCGTATCATGTTGTTATTCTTTCTTGAAATGGTCTACCAGTGTTTGGTGGAGTCTATGTAGCTATGGTAGCTTTTCTGGTATTCGGGTTTGTATTGTGTTGTCTTCAATATTGAGGTCTATGTTCGTACGAAAAAGATTAAGCTACGGTAAGAGCCATCCTAAGTTGCGTACTGAATCTTCAAGCACTATGTGTCTGTAACTGTTGAGTCCTTCTGTGTCTTCGGTTGAGTTTGACTATGAGCACTGTTCGGTGAAGGTTGAACTACTGCTATTGTTCCTAATGTTACTGCAATGTGTATTCGAAAAAGGGTCCGAGGTAACTCGGTATCATGATACTAATCATCTGGTACAGTGTGTTCGGTGAACCTTGGAAGAATTAGAATAACAAACCGTAAAGATTGAGAAGGGTATACCAATTCATGATAGAAGTCTTGAATATTAGTATATTGTGGTGTGAAGTCATTTTGGGAAACAAGCATAGGGCCTCTGTTTTTACAGACCCCTTCCACTCCCAAGAACCCAACAACGTTTCAACACACTTCTGATAGTTAGAACACAGGGTTTAACACTGGCGCCGTCTGTGGGAAGGTGGCAACAGATCAGATTGTTGCAAATCAGTTATGAAAACGTGACTGTAAATTGTAAATCGACAGTAATAGTACGCGATTAGTACCAAAAGATGATACATGCCGGTTACTCGATCTGGTGAAACGTATCCAAAGAACCACGAGCCTGGGGTACCTAATTTGCTAAGGACGCCTCCAGGAGGTAAAAGCGCAGATAGGTCTAACCCAGTTGTCAAGAAAGTAAAGAACGTTAGTAAGGATTCCGGTCATATTCCGGTGGAACGAACTAAATCTCTAGCAGATTCCGGTGCGATTTCGTCACAATCTGTCAAAGATATAGTGACTCCAGAATCTAACAGGACGCAGTATGAAGCTAATTTAACATCATTGAGTAAAGATTGTAACTTGTTTATGAATAGAAACCTCTTAGTCAAAGAAATCAGCAAGGGAGAAAAAGCACCCTGTATTGGTGAAAAATCGACACACTCCGGTGATATTTCGATACCAGTTGCTGAAAGATCGCAGTTTTTCGGCGGCGGTTTACCATTTTTTGGTGAATCATTAGTCTAGTCACCGCTATTGGGAGTAAGCTTTCCTACATTTGACATCAAAAAGGAAGGTAGCTTGTTTGAAACCGAGATTCGAAACATACTGAACAAGATTATCGACCCAGAAAGGCACAGGCTGAGGATACAGATTTCGACGATTCAGATATTCAGCCTTGGGGTACAGAAGATAGTCACAATACAACCATCAACGCCATGAACGGGCAACAACAACAACAACAGCAACAACAACAACCATGCCCACCAAGGCCGACTCCAACCGGAGTAACGTACACTAAATTCGGTGGATTTCCAGGAGATGACCCAGATGCTCATGTACGCACATTTGAGATAAGTTACGCAGTGCTCAACCATCCATACGATCCGGCGTATAAGGCTATTGTCTTCCAGTCTACATTGGTTAATGAAGCAGCCAAATGGCTTACAGAATATGATATTAACCATTTCGGCACCTATGAAGCAGTAAGGGATGCATTTTTACAAAGATTCAGGCTAAAGAAGAATCCAGCCGAAATTTTTGATTACCTGCAAAACAATAGACAGAAGATAAATCAAACAATGCAGGAATATGCCACTCTATTCAGAACCCATTTGAGGCAATTACCACCAGCACATGCCAACCTACCGGATGACGTTATCACTCAATGGTTTATCAATGGATTAACTCCACAACTTAAACAAATTATGATCATACGTTGTGTAGGAGCTATGATGCTAGATGCAGTGATTGCAATGACTTTGCAGCTGGAAAACAAGGTTGGAGGATTTACAGAAGACTTGGAATGGTTAAAGGAAAATAAAAATGTTGCAGAAGACCCGACCAGACAAATGTTCTGCACCACATGCAAGAATTTAGGGCACACTAGTGCCACTTGTGCACTTAATCAGTTGTTTTGCACTATCTGCAACACGACCACACATACTACCGAAAACTGTGCATACAACACCAAAGTGCAGGGAACTGCAACTATCAATGCTATTATACAGGAACCAGGACAGCCAACCAATCATTATGTACCTCCGCAAATGAGAAACAACCAGCAACAAGGCTATCAAAATTACAGAGGACAGAGAAATAATAACTACAATGCAAATCGCTGGCAGGCTGGACAAGCACAGGAAAATCCCAATTTGCCACCACCGCGCTGCCATTTTTGTGGTGAATTTGATCACATTAGAAGATTTTGTAAGGATGTAGCTGAGTATGATTAGAGGAAGAAAGAACGACAAAACCCAATGACTAATATGGTACAAATCACACCCGTAGAAATGCAAGCTGCAGTAATTCAAACCCGATCCGGTAAGCAACTGCAACCAGCGGTAGAAGTATTTGAACCAGGCATACGTGAACAACAAAGGATGTATGATAAGGCCAGTCAATGGACCACCGCCAAACCTCCAGTGTTTCCAGATCCTATTCCGGTGACCCAGGCTCCGCTAACCAAGGAAGGAACACAAAAACAAGATTCTAATTCAGTAGCAGGCACATCATCTTCAGTAGATACATCCTCTTCAGTCGGCGCATCATCTTCAAAATCTGTGGAAAGCACAATTCAATCACATAAGGCTTGGGAGATTTTATCTAAAGCGTCCATTACTCTTCCTCTGGGCCAATTACTTGCACTAGCACCAGGAGTTCGACAACAATTCCAACAACAGTTCAGTCCTGTACCTTCTTGCATTCCAGCAACAGTGGCAGTGCAATCGGAACCTCATTCTACGGTCGATCCTTAGGTTCCTTTAATTACGGTATGGTATAAAAATCATAAAATTACACAGGTACTAATTGATGGAGGATCTGGAGTCAATATTGCTACTGCTACACTGTGTAAGAAGTTAGGATGGACTGAAATCGAACCAGTTCAATTCTTTGTCAGAATGGTTGACCAGTCAAGAGTCCATTTCATCCGACACTCCTTGTGTTAGTTGGCCGCCGGATTGGCAGTTGTAAAATCAAGAATCTTTTTATATCCCTGCGCACGTACGAAAAGTTGTTACACATATACCTTGTAATCTTATATAAAGCAATGAAAAAAGACACTTCAGTCATTCGAAAAGATCACCAGACTCTCTGTCTAGGTGATTAGAGCTGAGCGTTACTATGGTGTTTGTTGCCTAATTTTTGAGTATTCTGTGTGTATTTGTGTCTCGTCTTGTCTGTTGTCTATTGGTATCTATTGCAGTTGTGAGTATCATCTACATCCAGTAGATCATTCGGTCTGTTGTCTGAAGTGAATCGTCTGCGAATCCTTATTGCGATTGTTGTGTTAAGTTCACGTATTGCGTTAGAACTCGTTCTTGGAATGTTCTGCTAGTTGTTTGGTGAAGTTTGTGTAACTGTGGTAATGTTTCTAACAATGTGCGGGATCGTGTTGTCTTCAGCATTGAGATGTGTCATCATACGGTAAGGGTTAAGCTACAGTAAGGATTTCTTGGGTTGCGTACCGGACCTTCACTACGGTGTATCTGAAACAATTGAATTCTCTGTGTCTTCGAATGTTGATCGGATTGTGGTACCTATCCGGTAAGGTTGAACTATTACTCTTATCTCTGGTATTCTCAGTAAGTTTAGGTGCAGAGAAATATAGCATCTTAGTGTATTCGGTACACGTTGGCCGAGCTAAACCGTGAACTGTAAATGTCTAAGTACAACAAAATCTTGATAGAGCTCTCAGCATCAGTATATTGTTGTATCTGAAGTGGTTATTTGGGTTCTTGGGAGTGGAAGGGGTCTGTAAAAACAGAGACCCTATACTTGAGGTCTAAACGCGGGACTAACTGTCAGTAGCGCGTTTAACCGTTATTTGGGTTCTTGGGAGTGGAAGGGGTCTATAAAAACAGAGACCCTATACTTGGTTCCCAAAATAACCACTTTAGATACAGCAATATACTGATGCTGAGAGCTCTATCAAGATTCTATTGTACTTAGACATTTACAGTTCACGGTTTAGCTCGGCCAACGTGTACCGAATACACTAAGATGCTATATTGCTCTGCACCTAAACTTACTGAAAATACCAAAGACAAGAGTAATAGTTCAACCTTTACCGAATAGGTACCACAATCCGATCAACATTCGAAGACACAGAGAATTCAATTGTTTTAGATACACCGTACTGAAGGTCCAGTACGCTACCCAAGAAATCCTTATTGTAGCTTAACCCTTACCGTATGATGACAGATCTCAATGTTGAAGACAACACGATCCTGCATAGTGTTAGAAACACTACCACAGTTACACAGACTTCACCAAACAACTTAACACAACAATCTGTTAAATGCTTAAAACGCGAGTCTAACTGTCAGAAACGCATCTAAGCACCTAAGTGGGTTCTTGGGAGTGGTAGGGGTCTGTTAAACAAAGGCCCTTTACTTAGTTCCCAAATACTACCACTTCAGATACAGAGAGATACTGAAACTCTAGTAAGATTTCGTTATACTCAGACAATCACTATTCACGTCTTAGCTCGGCCATCATGTAATGAATACACTAAAATACTACAGTGATAAACTTACTGAAGATATCAGAGACAAGGGTAAGGGTTCAATCTTTACCAGATAGGTACCGCAATCCGCTCATCGTCCGAAACACAGAGAACTAAATCGTTCAATTACACCGCACTAAAGACCCATTATGCAACTCAAGATCCCTTATTGCAACTTAACCCTTACCGTATGATGACAGATTTCAACACTGAAGACAGCACTATACTTTGCAGTGTTAGCGCACTATCACAATTCTACAGACCTCACCCAACAACTTGACAGGACATTCCAAGAACTAGTACTAACCCAATACGCGCTCTTAACACACGATTGCAACAAGAATTTGCAGACGATTCACTTCAGACAACAGTTCGATGAGTACTGTATGATGAATAACACTCACAACCACAACAAAGATCAAGAGATAACAGACACAGACAACAAATACAGACAAGGAGATAACGGATTACTCAGAAAAACTCAGAAGTTTTACAAACAAAGTTATAGTAACGCTTCAGACAATCACCCAGACGAACAGTCGATTGATTCCACGACTCGTGGTCCCTGAGCATCTCTTTACATTGCTTTATATAAGAAATTTCGACTGTTGTGTAACCACTTTTTGCACGTGCGAACACAAGATTCAGTTTTACATTTGCCAATCTGGCGGCCGACTAACACTCTGGCACGCACGGTGGACTCGAACCCGCAGGTTTTACAAAACTATTGCTCATCTATGATTCCTTCTAAGTACATATTTCTAGCTAGTCTAAAGGTATGGGCGATTTTCTTCTTTAGAGTTTCTGATAATTGTTTAAGGGTGTCCGGTTCTAGTAACTACGCATCTATACGTACAGAGCTTAGAGCTATGGCTTCATTTAGCAAAATTTCTGCTTGGGTCTGCAGAAAGGCTTCCTGTAGGTAGAACTCATTGGACAGGGTTGCATCTCTTGAAACCTTCATTTCTGCAACTTGCTTCTGCATATTGATGACCCGTTCTTGCTGATTGCTTAATTGATTTTCTCTTCTTTCAATTTCTTGGTTTTGATACTGTATCGTTGTGGAGTAGGCATCTCTTTCTCGTCGAAGCTGTGCGATTTCTTTTTGTGCTTGAGCTTCTTTTGCCAAATAGTGTTTCAAACATTCTGTTGACATCTGTTAGAGCCTCGTTTGTTCTATGGAGTTCTTCTTCTGTCAATTTAGCCTCCCTCTACTGTTCTTGGCTTTTCTTTACTTCTTCGTCTAAATGCGTTCTAGTTTCTTCTAGTAGATTGCCTAACGCCATTGTTGCATCTTCTTTATCCTTGAGTAGCTGATTCAGTTTAGTTATTTCTGCATCGGCAACAAGCAGTAATTCCTCCTTTTCTTTGCTGCTGCTAGGGCTTCATCTCGCTGAGTTGTCATTCGTTCCTGTTCTTGAATTCTCGTCTGTAGTTGCTGTAATTGTTCATGAAGCACGTGATTTTCAGTCTTTACCGCCTGTAGTTCCTCCTGGAGGGGAGTGATATCTGCCTCCATTACTTCCAATTTGTGTTGAAAATCTTCTCGAACATTGTCTGTGATTTGCTTCAATTGTTGCGGCAGTTGTCTTGATAAATCCATTAGCAGCTGACCCATAGATTCCAACTGGGAAAATACTGGAATGGAGGGTGGTGGAAGAGGGGGACGAGGTTGGGAAGACGATGCAGTAAGCAGTTGCTGTGAGTTCGGTGGAGAGTAGTTGGGGGATGAGGCTGAAGAAGCTGCAGGTTCGATTGGTGCATTGGATGGGATAGGAAGGATGGGGTTGAGTGGAGGTTCCGGTGGTGGGGTGGGAATGGCAGAATTAGATTTTGTTACCTCATTTGTGGTTTGTTGTTCAGTTTCTGTGGCTGTGGACTCAACTGCCTTAAGCAGCTCATGTTTTGCAATTTGTTGTTCATCCTCTTGCTGTTCCTGCTCAGTTTGTTGTTGGGATGCTTCTTCGGTAGAGCTTGTTTCTGTTTCAGTCTGCTTCTCATGTTCTTGTTGCTCAGATGGTGATGATTGCACAGAGGAATCAAGCTGCATTGATGTGGCGGTGTCGTGAAAGGTGTCTTCTTCTTGCTTTTCTTCTTCTTTATCATCTCCGGCTGAATTCTGTGCTTCACTCTCAGATGAGCTGATTCTGATTCTTTTTCGGCGGAAGAGCTGGTTGAGTTCCTCTTCATCTTCTTCATCATCGTCCTCTAGCATTTGTACCGATTCTTCATGTCTCAGAACAGCCCCCGGGGTGGTGGTTGGGCTGCAAGGATTGCCGGAAAGAGGAATGACAGGATGTGTGGCAATCTAGATCTAGGCGTGCTTCCCTTGTTTACTTGTTTGATTATTGCTACGCACTCTTTGTGGATACAGTGGAAGAAGTATGATGCGAAGTTGATTGGCTCACGGGCAGCTAAGTCTATGGCAGAGTAAAATGGTCAGGATATGCCGTAAGTGCGCTTCTGTAGGTTTAGGATTGCTACTAAGAATTGGAGGGCGGATCTTTCTGGTTCCGGTCAACATAGGATGGCGTATTCATTGGATGAATATCTGGGGAACAACTCTATCATTCTGGCAACTGGTAGACTCGGGCCATTTTCGCGACCTTGTGATGGGAGTCGAAACGACTCAGCGAAGGTTTGGAAGGTGATTACTGTTCGGGAGGGTAAAGATGTGAAAGCCCAACTTCGCTCATTGGCGGGTGCTTGAGCGATGGCGGAGATGATATGGGCAAAGAATGGGTGGGACTCCACTGAATGCCAAGGCAGTTCAGCGAAGTTGTTAAGCCCACGAATGCGCAGGAACTCTCCTACGTCTGTAGGGAGTCCATCACGGAAGGCGGCGTAGTTAGCCAAAGCTTCCATGGCACAGAGAACAACAGTAAACACAAGCATGCAAAGCACAGGGTAAGCACACAGAGCACAAATCACACAAACACAATAGCGATTTTTGGCGAAACAGAAAAGCTTAAGTAGATGCATTGCAGTGGAGAGCAATGAAGGATGATTAATCATCGTGCGCTATTGAAATGATAATTCTTAACTTCGGTGTGCATGCGTGAGTAGTTGGCAAGGGCAGGGCGGCCGTGGACATAATTAGGTATCAAAACGCGGATATTTATAGATTTATTTATTTAAGCACGCAAAAAGAAAAGAAAAGAAAAGTGAGCGCCAAAAGACGCGGCCAACCGCAAAACGTTTCAGTGCAGGTTAGATGTGTGTTGATACGAGTGCAGCTTCGAACCGTTAATGACTTTCAGAAGAGGGATTCCGGTCAACGTAGTCAACTGAAAAGTTGTTGGACCCACTTGTTCAGAAATCCGGTAGGGCTCGTAACTTGAATTTGCCAGCAGACCGTTTCGACTTTGCATTATAAAAGAGTACAAGTTGTCCCACCAAAAAAATTGGAGTCTTTAGATATCGATCATGTGTTCGAGCTTGTCTTAGCTGTACTTCCTACATAGTCAAAAAACTGTGCCATCGATGCTCGTCTAATTCTCTGAGTGTATCCAACCGAAATGACAGTGAGTCTTCCGGTAGCAGTTTCTGAGCGATTGCTACTCGTAAGCTTGGTATAACTATCTCCATCGGTGCTATTGCTTTTAATCCATAAGCTAGTTTGAATGGGGTTAATCCTGTTGTTACCTTGTATGTAGTCCGATATGCCCATAATATTGCAGGTAGCAGTTGATCCCATCTTTCCGGTGCTTCTAAAATGAGTTTCCGGAGCATATTCAACAAAGATTTGTTTGTACTCTCAGCCAAACCATTTGCACGAGGATAATATGGAGAACTAAACTTATGCATGACCTGGAACGAATGTGTGAGTACTTTCATTAAATTGTTGACAAAATGAGTGCCTTGATCTGTAACAAGTTCCAGGGGTAACCCAAAACATGGAAAGACATCGGTTAGCAGACACTTTGCTACTGCAACAGCTGTAGCAGACCGTAAAGCCCAGGCTTGTGCCCATCTGGTAGCATAATCAGTACATGTCAAAATATAACGATTGTTACTGAAGATTGCTGGTGGTGTAATGGGTCCAATGAAATCTAGACCCACTTCTGAAAAGGTTCTAATGGCAGGATAGGTTGTAGCGGAAAATAATGACTTGATAACGGTTGTCCAGACCTCTGACAATTATCACATTTTTTTACAAACTGCAATATATCCCTGTACATAGTAGGCCACCAGAGACCACTTTGCAAAATTTTCCGGTGTGTTAAGTCTGCAACAAAATGGCCACCGGAAGGAATTGAGTGAGCTATATTAAGGACTGAGTTAACTTCATGTGGTGGAATACATCGAAGTAAAATTCCAGTATTATCAACATAGTATAATTCTCCAGCAATCAACCAAAATCGGCGGCTAAAAACTGCAATTTTCCTGCGTATTGCCGTAGAAGTTGTTGGATGTGATGGCTGGATGCACTCAGAAGATCAAGCTGGTGCTGCAAAACCTGCTTCACACCTGCCCTCCTTTCTCTTCAGATATACTTAGTAGACTCCTTGAGCTTCCAAATGACACCAAAATATGATATATGTACTTTGGAAAAGGTTTGAGTAATGACTTGATCAAAACAGACTACTTTGCAACTCACAAGACTTGAAAACTTTCTATTTTGGTCTTGATACCTGCTCAGTGTTATGCTCAGTGTGACCAGTGTAGTTACAATGAGCAAAATTCCTTCTAGAGATATTCTATTAGCTTAGTAAGCTTCCATTTACAAGTGGAATGAAAGGAAATGATAAACTACACTCAGAGAAATCACTTTAGCAAAATAAGGTGTACCCCCGATTTTTTAGGAGACTTGCAGTCACAGACCAGTGAGCACCCCGACTGCGATTTCTCTGTGATGGTAGATCCAATGGCCTTGAAACTTTGTAGGTGTATAGTAGACTTTGAGCTGAATCCAATGCACTTTGAATCATCCAATTTGGTTCAGTAGATCTTGAGATATGCCTCTTGGAAGTTGACAGAGTTGAAGGTAGTCACTCAGAGAAAACAGAGACTATGAATATATGTATATATATTAAATCTAATGATTGTACATTCCCATTGGCATGTAATGTGATGCTCAATGGTACTCAGAGGTGTAGGCTATGGTGTAGCTCACACACACTCAATGATTGACTCAGAATTGCCTCGGGAAGTGAGTGACTAACCCGCGACTTTTTACATAGCTTTTTATAGGAGTTTTTGAAAGAGTTTGAATTTGAATTCAAATTAAAGTTCCCTTGAATCTCTCCACTAGACTTAGGGAGATATTCCCTCAATCAAATCATCTACTTTTCCACGACTCTAGTCTAGTAGGTGTGATTACATGAGTGATTAAAGTCATATAGACTTTTACATAGGATAAAAGGTAATAACCAATTAAGCATTGGTTCCTATGGTTCAAGGTTCATGTAAATACATTCCTCAAGGGTTCAAGCTTTAGCCTTCCAAGGTTCCAATTTTCCAAGCCAATGTGTGTAGGCTTGTTTTGCACCAACAGCTCCCCCTCAAGCCAAACACTTTGGCTCAAGTCTTCATCTCTAGTCTTCAATTATTTCCTGCAATCCAATCATGGATTTAAATCTGCATAGCTTGCTTCCATCCAGAGCTTTAGTAAGCAAATCTGCACATTGTATATTAGTAGACACATATGATAATTGAATTTCTTTGCTAAGTAACTTCTCCCTCACATAGTGGTAGTGAACCTCTATGTGTTTTGTCCTAGCATGATAAATTGGATTAGCTGCTAGGTGAAGAGAACTTGTGTTATCACCAAATATGATTGGTGGCCTTGTGTATAGGCCCAATTCTGAATATAGTAGCTTCAACCATATGGCTTCTTGAGTGGCATTGGCTAGCCCTCTATATTCTGCCTCAGTAGATGATAGAGCCACTGTGGGTTGTTTCTTGGATGACCAAGAAATTGGTTTATCACCTACAAAGCATATGTAACCAGATGTACTCCTCCTGTCATCCTTGCAACCTGCCCAATCTGCATCTGAGTATACCTTAATATCAATGTCTGATGAATATGGAAAATACAAACCATGATTTTGTGTTCCCTTTAGGTACTTTACTATCTTCTTGGCTGCCTCCAAATGTGGTACTCTTGGTTTATGCATAAATTGGCTAAGTACACTAACACCATATGATATATCAATCCTGGTTAAGGTAGCATAATTAAGACTTCCTACCAAACTTTGGTAACCTGTAATATCTTTGAGTTCTTCTCCTTCATGTGCACTGAGTTTGTGGTTGACCTCCATAGGAATGTTTGAGACTTTAGCTTCCTACAAATTAAATTTCTTGACCATGTCCTCAATGTACTTCTTCTGAGTAATAAAGATACCTGAATTTGTGTAGACCAATTCAAGTCCTAGGAAGTACTTCAATAATCCAAGATCATTTATCTTGAATTCCTTCATCATTTGACCTTTGATGTGTCTAATTCCCTGAACATCATTTCCTGTAATAATGATGTCATCAACATAGACACACAAGTATATTACCTCTGAATTGTTCCTCTTTATAAACAATGAAGTGTCTGCTTTACTCATCACAAATCCTTGATCTAGGAGATAGGTTGTCAACCTGTAATTCCATGCTCTAGGTGCCTGCTTCAATCCATACAGAGCTTTCTTCAATTTACAAACATGATTTACCTTATTAGGATCCTCATAGCCAGGTGGTTGTGACATGTAGACCTCTTCAGATATCCATCCATTCAAGAATGCATTCTTCACATCCAATTGGTACATGTTCCAATTCTTAGATGCAGCTACACTCACCATTACTTTGATAGTTGGCATCTTGGCCACAGGAGAAAATGTCTCCTCATAATCAATGCCTTGGGTTTGTGCAAAACCCTTGGCTACCAACCTAGCTTTATACCTGTTTATTGTACCATCTGAGTTCCTCTTGAGTTTGTAGATCCATCTGGATCCTATCACCTTCATGGAGTCCTTCTTGGGTACCAAGTCCCAAGTATCACTCTCCTTGAGAGCCTCCATTTCTTCATCCATTGCTTCCTTCCATTCTGGTTTAGTGATTGCTTCTTCAAATGTTCCTGGTTCTTCATTCAAGATATCCTTTGCAAGATATACAGAGTGCTTGGTTACAAGTGAAGTATCATACCCATACCTAATAGGTTTCTTCTTTTCTCTTTGAGATCTCCTCATAGCTTGAGTTGAGGATTCAGGATTGTCTTCTAGTTGCTTCATCTTCATCTTCCCTTTGGATTTCCAAGCCTTGAACTCTTCAATGTTGATGGTGTCTTCATCATCTGAGCTTGTGTCCTCTTTCTGAATTGGTTCTTGCCTGATAAGCTTGGGAAAGTCTTCTTCCATGTCATAAGGTAGGCTAACTTTCCTGCACTCATTTTCATACCATGAATCATTCTCATCAAATATGACATCTCTGCTTACCTTGAAGCCTTTGTTTGAGGGGTTGTAGAATCTGTATCCCTTTTGGTTCAAATCATAACCAATGAAGATACACTTTTCAGCCTTAGGGTCTAGCTTTCCCCTTACCTGTGAGGGAATATGCACATATGCAACACACCCAAAGGTTTTACAATGATCCAGAGATGGTCTCTTACCATGCCAAGCCTCATAGGGTGTCATTCCATCAAGTGTCTTTGATGGCAACCTGTTGATTAAGTATGTGGCAGTAGATACACTCTCTGCCCAAAGATAATTTGGCAATTTCTTTTCATTAAGCATAGACCTAGCTGTCTCTACAATGAGTCTATTCCTCCTTTCAGCTACCCCATTTTGTTCAGGTGAGTACCTTGTAGTGATCTCCCTCTTGATGCCTCTTTCCTGCAAGAAATCTTCAAAGTCATTGGAGAAGTATTCTCCACCACCATCTGACCTTAGCCTCTTCAAATGTCTACCTGTTTGATTTTCAACTAATGCAAGATACCTTTTGAAACAATTAAATACTTCATCTTTATGTTTCATGAAGTATAAGACAGTCCACCTGCTATAATCATCAATAAAGGACACATAGTACCTTGATCCAGATATGGATGGCTCCTTGCTAGGTCCCCAAACATCTGTATGTACCAATTCCAAATAATCTTCATGCATAAAACCTTTCTTGGTATAGGGCAATCTGTGTGACTTACCAAATTGACATGATCCACACTTGTAAATCATGTGTTGCTTGGACACATTAGGTATCCCAAGCACACATTGATCCCTGCTCATTTGTTTTATGGTCCTCTCTCCAATGTGACCGAATCTCTTATGCCAAATCTCCAATTCTGATAGGGTTTGGTCTTTATAGTTGTACAAAGCAATATTCTTAGTGTCTTCAAGTTCAAAGGTGAACAATCTACCTGATTTTTCTCCCTTGGCTATCCTTCTGAATCCATGTCTTGGATCCTCCACATATGCACCATGTTGAGTGAACCTGACCTGTAGACCTTTTTCCACAATCTGACCTACACTCATCAGATTCTTGGTGATTGTTGGAACATACAACACTCTGCTTAGTAAATTCTGATTACCATCACTTGTTTTGACATTGCCTACTTTAACAACTGAATGTTTAGTGTCATCACCTGTCTGCACTTGGTGCTTGCCTTTAGGTTCTTCCAAATCAGAGAGTAAGGCAACATTTCCAGCTACATGGTTAGAGCAACCTGAATCAATATAGAATAAGTGTTCATCATTGATACCTGATTTAGATGTCATGTTCATGATCAACAAGGAATCATCTTGCTCCTCTGCATAATTGTTGTAATCCTTCCTATTCTTGTATCCACCTTGATAGTTGCCATTGTGATTGTAGTTGTTGTTGTAACTATTTTTGTAGCCATGGTAGCCTTGAGATTGATTGAATCTGCCTCTCCCTTGAGAGTATCCTCCTCTTTGGTGACCTCTTCCTCTTTGGTTCTTGTAGTTTTTGTAGCATTCATCTGTGGTATGGTTAGACAAGCCACAGATATTGCATGGAGATTGATTGTAGGGTCTCCCCCTACCTGACTTACCTCCTCTGCCCCTACCTCTAGAAGATCTACCTCTCCCTGCATAGTTTGCTTGGGAGGTAGAGCCTTCTTCATCAACCTTCTTGCTTTTACCCTTGTCTTTAGTCTTCTTATCAGTATATAGGGCAGAGGGATTGTTACCTTTTGATTGCTCTCCATTCTTTGTGATCTTTGCTTCATGTGTAAAGAGTTGTCCAATCAGAGTTGTTAGATCAGGTGCTTGGATGTCCATGTATAAGTCCATTGCTGTGGTAAAGCTCTCCCACTTGTCATCTGCCTTTAGTCCATTGATCACTTGTCTGACTATTTGCTCTTCCTCAATTTCTTCTCCAACACTTGCAAGTTGATCTGCAATGTCCTTGACTTTGGTGACAAAATCTGAGACACATTGTTTTGATTGCTTCCTAAGAGTTGTAAACTCAATCCATAGCTGATTCTTTCTGGCCCTTGTGCTTGATGAAAAATATGTTGACAAGGTTTCCCAAGTCTCTTGGGAAGTCTTACAATTCCTCACATGAGGTAGAAGGAAATCAGAAATAGAGTTTAGAAGATATGACCTTGCCAAAGCATCTTTTGCACACCATTGGTTGAGCCTCTCATGTTCATCCTTTGTTGGTAGGCCTCTGGTCTTGAATGAGGGCAACTCCTCATCTCCTGATATGTATCCATACAGCTTCTCCCTTGTAGATAGGTCTTCATTCTCAATGACCAAGCTTGGTAGTTGTTCCTGTCTAATTTGTCAATGAAGGAAGGGAAACCATCACCCATGATTACCTTATATGCTCTGATACCACTGTTGGATGTGATGGCTGGATGCACTCAGAAGATCAAGCTGGTGCTGCAAAACCTGCTTCACACCTGCCCTCCTTTCTCTTCAGATATACTTAGTAGACTCCTTGAGCTTCCAAATGACACCAAAATATGCTATATGTACTTTGGAAAAGGTTTGAGTAATGACTTGATCAAAACAGACTACTTTGCAACTCACAAGACTTGAAAACTTTCTATTTTGGTCTTGATACCTGCTCAGTGTTATGCTCAGTGTGACCAGTGTAGTTACAATTAGCAAAATTCCTTCTAGAGATATTCTATTAGCTTAGTAAGCTTCCATTTACAAGTGGAATTAAAGGAAATGATAAACTACACTCAGAGAAATCACTTTAGCAAAATAAGGTGTACCCCCGATTTTTTAGGAGACTTACAGTCACAGACCAGTGAGCACCCCGACTGCGATTTCTCTGTGATGGTAGATCCAATGGCCTTGAAACTTTGTAGGTGTATAGTAAACTTTGAGCTGAATCCAATGCACTTTGAATCATCCAATTTGGTTCAGTAGATCTTGAGATATGCCTCTTGGAAGTTGACAGAGTTGAAGGTAGTCACTCAGAGAAAACAGAGACTATGAATATATGTATATATATTAAATCTAATGATTGTACATTCCCATTGGCATGTAATGTGATGATCAATGGTACTCAGAGGTGTAGGCTATGGTGTAGCTCACACACACTCAATGATTGACTCAGAATTGCCTTGGGAAGTGAGTGACTAACCCGCGACTTTTTACATAGCTTTTTATAGGAGTTTTTGAAAGAGTTTGAATTTGAATTCAAATTAAAGTTCCCTTGAATCTCTCCACTAGACTTAGGGAGATATTCCCTCAATCAAATCATCTACTTTTCCACGACTCTAGTCTAGTAGGTGTGATTACATGAGTGATTAAAGTCATATAGACTTTTACATAGGATAAAAGGTAATAACCAATTAAGCATTGGTTCCTATGGTTCAAGGTTCATGTAAATACATTCCTCAAGGGTTCAAGCTTTAGCCTTCCAAGGTTCCAATTTTCCAAGCCAATGTGTGTAGGCTTGTTTTGCACCAACAGAAGTCTGAGATGGAAGGCATCCATCAGTGAGAAAGGTCAATATTTGATCATAGTATGTAGATGGCATAGGTGGGTCTGTAATTTCATCATTCGTTGGTTCCGAGACATAAATTGCTGGTGTTGTGTCATCTACACCGACCGGAGCTTCACCGGAATCTAAGCGAGACAAAAAATCTGCTAAGGCGTGTGAACTGCCTGCTTGATGAATAACTTCGTAGTCAAACTCTTGTAAAAGCAGAACCCATCATGCTAATCATCCTCCTAGATGTTGTTGTCGAACCAGATAAACAAGTGCAGCATGATCTACATGAAAAGTAAATTTACGGCCTAGCAAATAATGTCTGAATTTCTTGACAGAATATACTAGACCTGGACAGGGGCCAATCTTCGACTTGCATAGTACACTGGTCTGGACCACTTATCGGTTTGTTGCATTAGAACGCTTCCTATTGCTATATCTGAAGCATCAACAAATACATGAAATGGGCGATCCCAGTCAGGAGGCTGTAATATGGGAACTGTGTTAATAAAGGCTTTAAGCGATCAAATGC
This sequence comes from Ceratopteris richardii, assembly GCA_020310875.1. NCBI lineage: Eukaryota > Viridiplantae > Streptophyta > Polypodiopsida > Polypodiales > Pteridaceae > Ceratopteris > Ceratopteris richardii. The sequence continues at coordinate 60,891,719 of CM035433.1, read as the reverse complement.
TATCTGACATTCCTGAGTCCACTCAAACTGTCGAGGAGTCTTGGTGATTAATTTATTTAGTGGTATTGCCAAGTGAGCAAGCCATCGTAGGTGTCGTCCATCCCATCTTACTTGGCCCATGAAGCGCATTACTTCCTTCGGTGTAGTGGGCACTAGAGCTTCTAACACAGCTAAAATTTTATCTGGATCCACCTGTATGCCCTGTGCAGATACAGTATGACCGAGTAACTTTCCACATGAAACCGCAAACATAGATTTGTTTGGGTTCAAACAGAGTCTGAATTCTCTGCACTTTTCAAAGCATCACCGTAAATGGAACAGGTGTGCTATCATCTTACCGAAAATTGAAAAATCGTCAAGATATACTTGCACAAAAGAGGTAAGGTAAGGAGAAAATATTTCCTGCATACACCTTTGGAACGTACTTGGGGTATTTCTTAATCCAAACCACATAACAGTACATGCGACAACACCCCAGTTGGTAATGAAGGCAGTCTTTGGTATATCTTGTTCAGCCATTCTAACTTGATTATAACCACTGTATCCATCTAGGAATGAATACATTTCATGTCCTGCTACTCTATCAAGCATTGTGTCCAGAAAAGGTAGCGGAAATGGATCAGGCACTGTAGCTGCGTTCAGTTTCCGGTAATCTACACATATTTGTAACTGCTTATTCTTTTTAGGCATAATAACAATTGGTGAGATCCATTCAGCATGCTCTACTGGTACAATAAATCCGACTTTGAGTAGCCTATCAAGTTCTGCCTTTACCTGTGATGCGTAGTTTGGATTCATCCGGTAGCTGGGTTGCTTAAGTGGCTTTGCTTCCGGCTTCAGCATGACCCTGTGTTGATAGATGCGCGGATCTAAACCCTTCATATCTTTGTAATCCCATGCAAATACATCAGAAAATTCTCGAAGTAGCTGGATTAGATCTGCTTGAAATAATTCCGATAAGTTCTGCTTTATCCTAACAGGTCGTGGATTTTCTTCATCACCTAAATTATAAGTGGTCAGTTGATCTTCTGGAACATAAAATTGTCAAGGCTTCTCTGTATTCTCAGCTGGGTTAAAGAGTTGTTGTAGATCAGCGTCATCTATGATAACCTTATCTTTTTCCATATCTTTTTCTGTTACAGTCATCACCATGCAAACTGAAGGATCCCAGTTTTCTATAACAGATTGTAGATCAACAGTTCCTAGGGGGATCAAGTCAATGTTATTTTTCAGAAACTCTTCTTCTTCATCATCTGACAAACCATCTAGCATATGAACTGGTTCCGCAAAGTACGGTCTAGCATGCAACTTGCAAGGTTGTATAGCATCTAATGTTACAATGTATTTACGATTTTTATCCTTGAAAGTGAGCTCCTGTGCAAACCAATCCTGTATCACCTTAGCATGCTTCAACCAAGGTCGGCCGAAAAGGAGGTTATAATCAAGAGTGGATTTTGGTAAATCTAGTATGACAAAGGTCATTTTAAATGTTGTACCTTGTAAAGTAATTGGTACATTTCGTACAAGTCCTATGGGATGGACTCTTGATTGATCGGCCATTCTGACAAAAAACTGAACTGGTTCGATTTCAGCCCATCCTAACTTCTTACATAGTCCAGTTGTAGCAATGTTGACTCTAGATCCTCCATCAATTAGTACCTATGTGATTTTATGATTTTTATACCATACCGTAATCAAAGGAACCGAATGATCGACCATAGAATCAAGTTCCGATTGCACTGTTGCTGTCGCTGGAATGCAGGAAGGCACAGGACTGAACTGTTGTTGGAATTGTTGTCTGACTCCTGGTACTAGTGCAAGCAATTGCCCAAGGGGAAGAGTAATGGATGCTTTAGATAAAATCTCCCAGGCTTTTTGTGATTGAGTTGTATTTTCTGCTGCCTCGGAAGATGATGCACTGGCTGAAGATGATGTATCAGCTGAGGATGATGTGCTTGCTACGGAGTTAGAATCTTGTTTCTGTGTCCCTTCATCGGTTAATGGTATCTGGGTTACCGGAATAGGATCTGGAAACACTGGGGGTTCTACGGTGGTCCATTGACTAGCCTTATCATACATCCTTTGTTGTTCTCTGATGCATGGTTCAAATATTTCGGCTGCTGGTTGTAACGGCCTTCCAGATCTGGTCTGAACTACTTCAGCGTGTGTTTCTACTGGTGTGATTTGCACCATATTAGTCATCGGGTTTTGTCGTTCTTTCTTCCTCTGATCATACTCAGCTGCATCCTTACAAAATCTTCTAATGTGGCCAAATTCACCACAGAAATGACAGCGCGGTGGTGGCAAATTGGGATTTTCCGGTGGCGGTCCGGTCTGCCAGCGGTTTGCATTATAGTTATTATTTCTCTGTCCTCGGTAATTTCGATATCCTTGTTGCTAGTTGTTTCTCATTTGCGGAGGAACATAGTGATTGGCTGGCTGCCCTGGTTCTTGTATAATTGCATTGACAGTCGTTGTTCCCTGAACTTTGGCGTTATATACGCAGTTTTCAGTGGTGTGTCCGGTAGTGTTGCAGATAGCACAAAACAATTGATTAAGTGCACAAGTGGCACTAGTATGGCCTGAATTCTTGCATGTAGTGCAGTACATCTATCTGGTCGGGTCTTCGGTGATATTTCTATTTGCTTTTAGCCACTCCAGATCTTCTATAAATCCTCCAACCTTGTTTTCCAACTGCAAAGCCATTGCGATCACTGCATCTAGCGTCATAGTTCCTACACAGCGTATGATCATAATCTGTTTAAGTTGCGGGGTCAATCCATTGATAAACCACTGAGTAATAACGTCGTTCGGTAGGTTGGCATGTGCTGGTGGTAACTGCCTCAAATGAGTCCTGAATAGAGTGGCGTACTCCTGTACAATTTGATTTATCTTCTATCTATTGTTTTGCAAATAGTCAAAAATTTTGGTTGGATTCTTCTTTAGCCTGAATCTCTGCAAAAAGGCATCCCTTACTGCTTCATAGGTTCCGAAATGGTTAATATCATATTCTGTAAGCCATCTAGCTGCTTCGTTGACCAATGTCAATTGGAAAACAATAGCCTTATACGCCGGATCAGGTGGATGGTTGAGTACTGCGTAGCTTATCTCAAATGTGCGTACATGAGCATCCGGGTCATCTCTTGGGAATCCACCAAATTTGGTGTACGTTACTCCCGTTGGAGTCGGCCTGGGTAGACATAGTTGTTGTTGTTGTTGTTCGTTCATCCTGCTGATGGTTGTATGGTGACTATCTCCTATATCCCAAGGCTGAATATCTAAACCGTCGGAGTCTGTATCAGTCTGTGCACTTTCCGGTTCGATAATCTTGTTCAGTATGCTTCGAATCTCGGTTTTGAACAAGTTTCATTCCTTCTTGATGTCAAATGTAGGGAAGTTTACTCCCAATAGCGGTGACTGGGCTGAAGATTCACCAAGGAATGGTAACTCGTCACCAAAAAACCGTAAATTCTTAGTGACTTGTACCGAAATGTCACCGGAGGGTGTCGATTTTTCACCAAAACAAAGTACTCCTTCTTCTTCACTGGTTTCTTTGGCTAAGGCATTCCTATTCGTCAACAAATTTGAATCTTTACTCAATGTTGTTAAGTTAACTTCAGGCTGCATTCTGGTGGATTCTAGAGTTACTATATTTTCGACAGACTGTGCCAAAATAGTACCGAAATCTATCAGAGATGCAGTACATTCCACCGGAATATGACTGGAATCACTACTAACATTCTTTACTTTCTTGTCAACTGGTTTGGTTCTCGCACTTGTACCTCCTAGAGGCGTCTTTAGCAGGTTAGGTACCCAGGCTGTCTGTTCTTTGGATACGTTTTACCGGATCGAGTAACCGGCATGTATCATTTTTTGTACTAATCGCGTACTATTACTGTCCAAAAAATTTTACAATCACATTTCCATAATAGGTTTGCAACAATTTGATATGTTGCCACCTTCCCACAGATAAATGGCAATCTTGATAACACTTTCGATAGATAAACGGCAATCTTGATGCCACCTTCCCACAGACGGCGCCAGTGTTAAATGCTTAAAACGCGAGTCTAACTGTCAGAAACGCATCTAAGCACCTAAGTGGGTTCTTGGGAGTGGTAGGGGTCTGTTAAACAGAGGCCCTTTACTTAGTTCCCAAATACAACCACTTCAGATACAGAGAGATACTGAAACTCTAGTAAGATTTCGTTATACTCAGACAATCACTATTCACGTCTTAGCTCGGCCATCATGTAATGAATACACTAAAATACTACAGTGATAAACTTACTGAAGATATCAAAGACAAGGGTAAGGGTTCAATCTTTACCAGATAGGTACCGCAATCCGCTCATCGTCCGAAACACAGAGAACTAAATCGTTCAATTACACCGCACTAAAGACCCATTATGCAACTCAAGATCCCTTACTGCAACTTAACCCTTACCGTATGATGACAGATTTCAACACTGAAGACAGCACTATACTTTGTAGTGTTAGCGCACTATCACAATTCTACAGACCTCACCCAACAACTTGGCAGGACATTCCAAGAACTAGTACTAACCCAATACGCGCTCTTAACACACGATTGCAACAAGAATTTGCAGATGATTCACTTCAGACAACAGTTCGATGAGTACTGTATGATGAATAACACTCACAACCACAACAAAGATCAAGAGATAACAGACACAGACAACAGATACAGACAAGGAGATAACGGATTACTCAGAAAAACTCAAAAGTTTTACAAACAAAGTTACAGTAACGCTTCAGACAATCACACAGACGAACAGTCTGGTGATTCCACGACTCCTGGTCCCTGAGCATCTCTTTACATTGCTTTATATAAGAAATTACGACTGTTGTGTAACCACTTTTCACGCGTGCGAACACAAGATTCAGTTTTACATTTGCCAATCCGGCGGCCGACTAACAAATCGCAATAAGGATTCGAAGACGATTCACTTCAGACAACAGACCGAATGATCTACTGGAAGCTCTAGTATGGCTCTTACTTTATCCTCATCTATTGATATTCCATTCTTCAAAACAATATGACCTAAGACTTTGCCTTGATGTACCATGAACACACATTTCTATGGGTTCAGACACACTCGATATTCTCTACACTTGTTGAAGATTTGTCTGAGCTCAGGGATGTGGTATCTTCTTTCTTGGGAATGAACACATAAATCATCCACATATACTTCTAAACTCTTTCGCAAGAACTCTTTGAAGACATGACACATGAGCCTTTGGAATGTTGGAGGTGCATTGGTGACCCCAAATGGCATAACACAAAATGCAAAGATTCCCCATTTGGTGGCAAAAGTAGTTTTGTGTTGATCTTCAAGGGCAATGGCTACTTGGTTGTAACCTGAAAATCCATAAAAGAAGCTATAAACTTCCTTGCCTGCAACACGCTCTAATAAATGTTCAATGATTGGAAGCGGATAACTATCTCTAATCGTAGTGGCATTAACTTTTTTAAAGTTAATACACACTCGCAAATTTCCATTCTTCTTGGGCACCACTACAATGGGGGACACCCATTCAGTATGCTCAATCTCATAGATAAATCCCGCTTCAATCAGCTTGTCGATTTCCGCTTTTATTTTAACTACATAAGTGTCACTATATGTCTAGGGCTTTTGTTTGGTTGGTTTGGCATCACCAGTCATGGGGATAGTATGAGAGCAAATTTTTAGATCTATTCCCTTCAAGTCTCTATAGTGCCATGCAAACACATCCATATATTCCCTTAATAGAGCTATAAGCTCTATTTCTTCTTTTGCACTTAGGTCGTCTCCTATGTACGTACCTCGATCTTCGTTTTCTTCGATGGTTACTACGATTTTCTTGGTCTTTTCTTTGTTATCATACGCTTATCCCGTGATGGACTCTCTCTTAGGCATTCGTACCAAATTTTTTGGGTCTTCAACTTCATATTTCTTTGAATTATCTGGTACCTCAAACAATGATTCCTCCTATTCTTGTTTCACAGCTTTTCTCTTCTTTTTATTTTGACCTCCTTCACTTCCATCCTTTGAATTTATAGTTTTAATGCTTGTGAGAGGTTCTTCTTCTTTTTTAATAAATACTCCAACATCTTCTAGATAGTGCTTCTCTGAGTTAAAGCAACTATCCATTACAATGGACTCTAGATCATCATCGTCCTCTTCTCCTATAACCTCATTAGAGTCACAATCTTCCAACAAGGGTTGACCCATGAACATAAGGATATCATAGCCCTCCTCATCACAATGAGGTGTCCACTGTTCTTCATTGACAGCAATTTCCATGGTGGCTAAGATTTTTGCCCAACCATGAGGCTCAAATTCCTCATCTGGAAAAATCATTGATGTGTAGGCTGGGTCTCTAACTGGTTTTTCTCCTTGAGAAGTTCCTTCTTCTCTCCGTTTTAAGCATTTTTCCTCTTCCTCTACAACCTTGCACATCCACAAGAGAGTATCTTCATGCATCTAGGATGGATCAGGAGAACTTCCAGAATGCACAGAGATTGAATCTTCTTGCGCTTTGTGGATAGGATTCCATTGTAGGGGCAGTACATCTCTGAAGGTGTAATCCTTCAAATTGGCCTTGGTGGTGACCCCTAAGTGTTGTAAGTACAAGGAGTTGGTTCCCCAATCCTGTACTATTTGCAATTGTCATAGGAAGGGCCTTCCTAAGATCATCTCATAGAAGTTATTTTTCAAAGTCACATATAGCAAATGTGTGTTCAAACTCTACACCACAAGTGGCTAGAGTTATCCCTTCGAGCAATCCTAGAGGTCTTTCAACATGGCCGCCTGCCATTTAAAGCTTCATCCTAGTTGTTCTTAATGTGAATTTGCCCCATTGCTTCCACAAGGAGGTGGTCGCAATAGCAACACCAGCAACTGAATCTAGGATAACCTTGGTTGTGTAACCTTGGTAGGTGATTCGAAGATAAGTATTACCTTGTTCACCTTCACTCATGTCCCCTATTTTGTCAAGAGGAATCCTTGGGACTTTTAGCTTAGAGCCTACTTTTGACATATTAGAATCAAGTTCTGGAACTTGATTTGCCACATGTTTCCATAGCTCAGGTTTTACTTTGAGGAGCTCTTCTATAGTGAGATGACATTGAACCTTAGTGTTCTTCATGACATCGGTGTTTCTTGGAACCACTGAGTCTTCATTTCTTACCAATATTGTGGGAGCTCTGATCTAAAGAGATTCAAATTCCCATGGGCCTGTGAATTGTGGCAACTCTTATAGAGAATTAGATTCAAAATCTAATCTTTCATCTTCTTGTTGCTCTACTTGGTCTCCATAAATAGATGGAATGTCTTAGGGAAATTGATCATGAAGATCATCAATTTCAAGAATAAAGGGGGGATTATCCTTCTCCTTGGCCCATTTCTCTTCTTGAATTTCCCACAAGAACTCTTGAGAGTACTCTTCAATTGAAAAAGGTGTTCCATCATCCACAGAATTAGGAACATAAGATTTCGTTGGTGGTGCACTTCCTCTTTCAACAACTGGTTGAGCCTATGACAGTAAAGAAACCTGGGGCTTGTTTACCAACTACTCTAATCCTTCTAGTAAGCCCTGAAATGCAAATCCGGTTTGATAAAGTTTGTCTGATTGAACGATTGATTGGTCTCCAGCATAGCCTCAGCTAGCTCTACCATTTTCATGCACATTTTTGTCCATTCAATCTCTAAATCTGCTCTAGGGTAGCTCTTGTCCAGGTTTGTAGTTGTTGGCCCTTCTTGAAGTCTAGCCTGGTAGGCCTTGAACATCATGTCCAAGCCTTCTGGGGTTGGCTCTGCAAGAACAAACCCTGGATGTGGTTTATTTACAATTGATGGTGGGGTGGGATGAGGTGGAGTGGATGGAGCTTCGGCATGCAAGGGGCTTTGAGATACAATACCTTCTATTTTTGTTTTTGCATCTTTCAAGCTTTCTTCTAATTCTGATAGCTTTTTATTCCACTTATGATTGGTTCTCTCTCAGGTATCCTTCTAAGTTCTTGTTTTCCTCTTACTAGGCTCTCTTGATTCAATTGACTCTAATTGATCAGCTCGTTTTGCTTGTTGTATGGCTTGTGCCCTAATAACTACCTGTATAGGAGCCACATTATTGCTACTTGAACTTGAATCCACCACTAAGCCGACCACAGTAATGGTGTAACCTTGGATGCACTAGAGGAGTTCCTAGGACAATCTCTCGGGAGATGTTCTTTGCCGCACTGAAGACAAAAGCGTTGTATTGTGATGTTTTGTCCTTGTCCCAGAGTCGGTGAGTGGGGACATTCATGAATGAAATGGTCACCCTGACATCTAAAACATGGTCCTCTAGGGGCTTGTGGTCTTACTTGTCTCAATTGGGGCCTAGGTTTAGGATTTGTATACATGACATTGGAGTATTTTGGTTCCCAATTTTCTTCCATAGGTGGTGCCTCATATTGATACGAATAATTCTCACTAGGCTCAGGTGACTTTGTGTAATAACCATGTGGACTATCTTCATCAGAGTAGTCAGAACTATGAGCATGAGAGTCATTTTCTGAGATCAAAGGGGTCACTAGCACCAATGCTCTATTAAGGTTCTCCTCTACCACTGCATAATTAAGTGGAATCACATTGGCAGGAGCTCGTGGTTGGTTTCCTTGTACTCGATGTGGCCTATATGGAGCCTGATATTGCTATTGTGGCCTATAATATGGTTGTTGGTATTGATTATGATACCTACCATGTGGATAAGTTGCTGATAATTCTGTGTGATAGCCTGCCTGTGGTATGGACAATCTTGAGCCATGTGGTTTGTGTATTTTCTCTCAATAGTGCATTACAGAGCATTAGAGTTTCCTTGGGGTTGAGCCAACATTGGACAAACATTAGCCATGTGGTCTCCTCCACAATTGTAGCATTGCTTAAATGAGGCAACCCTTGGTGCTTGTCTATTATGAACTCCTAGCTTCTTGGCAACTTGCTCAGCTATCTCATCTATCTCCATGGAGGTTCTGGAAGTATGACTAGTAGAACTGTCATAATCCTTATAGAGTTTTGACAGTCCTAAAGCCTCACCCAAATTGTCTTCTATGTCAATACATATCTGCACACACTCTTCTATGTATCTAGGCTCTTTGAAGTACACATATGATCTCAAATTGGTGCCTAGCAAGCCATCTAAAAACAAAGCCACTTGTTTGGCTAGTGTGGGTAAATCGGGAATAGGGCATCTTTCTATGTATTGTCTGAACCGTCTTCCTGCAAGTCACACTCTTTCTTGAGGTGTTTGCTTGAAGCTATGGATCAAAGATGATGTCTTATGCATGGTGCCACTCTTGGAAAATTCTACAATGAATTCCTCTAGAAGTTACCTATGTTCCGATAATTGCGACTGCTCAGGGGTTGGAACCAAGCTAAGGTAGTGCCCTTGAGAGTCAAGCCAAATGCCTCGAAGTGAGTGAATTAGTCCTCCACTTGTTCAACTCTTAACACTTGTTTGAACTCGGCCACATGATCATAAGGATCTCTTGACCCATCAAAGTAGTTCTTCATTGCCTTAACCACTTGAGAGGGTCTAAGGGTTCTTGGGTGTTGTCGAGGTCTAGGCAATGGAAAATCATGTTCATCTCTTTGATGCCTATGTACTCTATGTCTCTCCCTTTTAGGTCTTTCATTTTCAAATCCTGATCGGTCTCTACCCGCGGTATGTGCAAAGCTTACCTCAGGTCTCTCTCTAGTTCTTTCACTCTATGTTTCATGAGCCTCGGATGATACTGCTCCTTGGAGGCCATGGGGGACATTAGATCTTGGTGGAGGGAAAATCAATTCGCTCTTCCACGTGTATGCATGCCTATCATGTTCTATTACCAGGAACATTTTCATCGATGTGTTATCTAGATAGATAACTTTTCCTAGTGTCTCCAGATCCTTGAACTTGTAGATGGTGACTATTGGGCTAGGTTGATCTGACTTGAATCTCCAAAAGGGTTCCTCTGTTTCTCTATTCACGAATATCCAATCTAGAGTGATTACTCTAGTCAAGACTGACTTACCTCTGGGAGTCTTGGGTTCTCGTCCTAGGTCTCCTTGCTCACGATACACACTATGGATCTTCACAATACACAATACTTAGTGGGTGAGGATACACAATACATGATACTTGAGGTTGGTGATACTTGGACTTCACGATACACGATACTTGAGCTACCGTGATACACGATACTGACCTTCATGATACACGATACTTGGGAAGTATCACGATACACGATACACGATATTGGACCCAACGATACACGATACACGAAACACGTGAGGTATCGTGATAGACGGGGAGATGATACACGATACTTGACAAGTATCGGGATACATGAGGGTTCTGGTATCGCGATACCTGAACTCAACCAGACACGATACTTGGAGTTTTTGAAGTCCAAATTCAAAAACTTTTGCAAATATGTGTACCTTAGGTTCTCCTTATCACTCCTATGTGTCTGTATGCAAGGTCACTCTCCAAATCCACGATACTCCACTCGCGATACTAGACGCAGGTCTTCTCACTCAGTGATACTGTCACTCAGATTCTCGATGTTTTAGTGGTGCAAACCTCTTTATTTCATCCATGCGTTAGCTCTAAGCTCTCTCTGAACTCCTCGCACATCCAAGAACGAAGAAAAAGAGATGAAATTAGGAAATGTGTTGTCAAAAAAAAAAAAAAAAAACTCAGAAGGTGAAGATGGGAGGAGATGGTGGTGATGATGATGAAGAAAAACTCAGAACTTGAACTGAAAATGGTGATTTTTTTACCTTTCAACGTTGCTACTCTATGTCTTACCATCACACGCTCATCCTCCAAACTCTCTCCCCGAAAACAATGCCAAATTTAGTGTCACTCTAGCACAATGTCAAGTACCAAAGTGAGGAGATACACCTCATAAATGTCAATCCGTGGAGACGGGAGGACTGGTATGAAGACCATGAGCAAGTGAAGGCACAAGTGCATGATGTGAAAGCACACAAGCATGCACACACATACGCACACACGCACACAAGGTAAGAGCAAAGAGTGGAATAATTGAAGAACTTCGATTACAAAAGAAATCTCTTACAAGAGCTCAAATCTTTCACAAGCTAACCCCAAACATGAGCTCTCCAGCCCTTTTTATAGTTTTTTGAGTGGTTTTGGCCCTGTCGAGATCTAGCATCCAGCCTAGTTAAAAATTAGGCTCCAAGGCTTATTTGGGGGCTCAAACAGAATCTAAAAATTATGAAAATTGGTAGGATGATACTTCTAATAATCCTCAAGCTTGAGGACTCCTTAGCTTGAACAAAATGGAGCTGCAAAAATTGAAAATGGTATTTACAATGGTTTTTAGTGATAAAAATCACTATTTTTATAGGGATTTCTTTTGAAAATTTGACATGTGCTTCTTGGAGCTCCCTACGTGCTCCTTCTTGTGTGTCCACTTCCTTGATGCACTTCCATGCTTGTGCTCGACCTTGAGTGTCAACATTGTGCCATATATACTTCTTCTGATATCCATCCATTTAAGAATGCATTCTTGACATCTAGCTAATATAGATTCCAATTTTTAGAAGTAGCAACACTCACCAAAACCCTAATTGTTGGCATCTTTGCCACAAGTGAAAAGGTTTCTTCATAGTCTACTCCATAAGTTTGGGCAAATCCCTTTGCCACCAACCTTGCCTTGTACCTGTTTATAGAACCGTGTGAGTTCTTTTTTATTTTGCATGTCCACCTAGATCTAATTACCTTCATGCTTGGATTCCTGGGAACTAGATCCCAAGTATGGTTTTTCGTGAAGTGCTACTTCTTCTTGCATGGCTTCTCTCCATTCTTTCTTCTTCCTAGGCTCTTCAAATGAAGTATGCTCTTTTGCCATAGATTCTTTTGTGATATACACAGAACGCTTCATGACTAATGATGTATCATAGCCATACCTTATGGGCTTTTTTCTTTCTCTTTGTGATATCCTTAGTGCTTGATTTGAAGACTCTAGTATGTCTTCTAATTGCTTGAGTTTGATCTTGACTCTTGACTTCCAAGCCTTGAAGTCAATCTGCTCTTCATCCTCTGAGTTGATATCTTCTGCTAATTGTTGATCTTCTTGAGTGAGGGTTGGAAAATCATTTTCCAAATCATATGGTAACTTGAATTTCCTTCAACCATCTTCAAACCATGAATTATTTTCATCAAACATTACATCCCTACTAACTATAAATGCTTTGTTAGTGGGATTGTATAGCCTATAGCCCTTTTGGTTATGATCATTCCCAATGAATATACATTTCTCAGCTTTATGGTCAAGCTTTCCTCTGATTTGTGAGGGGATGTGTGCATAAGCAATGCACCCAAATATTTTGCAGTGGTCCAATGAGTGTCTCCTACCATTCCATGCTTCATAGGGTGTCATACCATCCAGAGATTTGGATGGGATCCTATTTACCAAGTAGGTGGCTGTGGAAATAGCCTCTACCCATAGATAACTAGGTAGCTTCTTCTCATTCAATATAGACCTAGCAGCTTCCACAATCAACCTGTTCCTTCTCTCTGCCACTCCATTCAGCTCAGGAGTGTATCTTTTTGTGACTTCCCTCTTTATGCCTCTATCCTATAGAAATGAATCAAATTCATGTGAAAAGTACTCACCACCTCCATCATATCTGATCCTCTTTAAGCTCCTTCTTGTTTGGTTTTCAACTAGTGCCAAGTACATTTTGAAACATGTAAATACCTCATCCTTATGCTTCATGAAATAAAGGATTGTCCATCTACTGTAATCATCAATAAATGAAACATAGTACCTTGAACCTGAGATTGATGGGTCTTTGCTAGGACCCCACACATCAGTGCGTAAAAGCTCCAAATAGTCTTCATGAATGTATCCCTTCCTATTGAATGGTTGCTTGTGAGCTTTGCCAAATTGGCATGCTCCACATTTGTATATCATATGTTTCTTGGTCAAATTTGGAATGACAAGCACACTTTGATCCCTGCATATTTGCTTCAGAGTTCTTTCTCCTATGTGTCCTAGCCTTTTGTGCTATATTTCTAACTGAGATAAGGTTTGATCTCTATAATTGAATAGTGCTATGTTCCTTTTGTCTTCAATCTCAAATGTGAATAGTCTACCAGATTTTGCACCTTTAGCGATCCTTTTGAAGTCTTTATTGAGGATCTTCCACATATGATCCATGCTTAATGAATCTGACCTGTAAATCTTTCTCAACAATCTGTCCAACACTAATTAAGTTTTTGGTTATAGTTAGCACAAACAAAACTTTACTCAAAAGGTTCATGCTACCATCAGATGTTTTGACATTTCCAATTTTCTTGATTGAGTGTTTAGTATCATCACCTATCTGTACTTCATGCTTCCCTTTGGGTTCTTCAAGGTCAGATAATGAAGCTACATTTCCAGCCACATGATTGGAACAACTTCGATCAATATAGAAAAGATGCTCATCATCTTTACCTTGTTTGGATGTCATTTTCATGATGAGTAGTGAATCTTCTTGGTCTTCAATATAGTTGTTGTAGTCCCTTCTTCCTCTAAAAACTCCTTGATAATTGTTGTTTTTGTTGTTGTTGTAGCCTTGATTGTAGTTATGGTTGTAGTTACCTCCACCATTGTTGTACCTACCTCTAGATTGTCCATAGCTACCTCTATGGAAGGTTCTTCCCCTTTGATTCCTTGTATTCTTGAAGCATTCTTCTCTGTTGTGGTTGGTAAAACCACAAATGTTGCAAGGTGAATTGTTCTAGGGTCTCCCCCAGGCTTGCTTTCCTCCTCTGCCCCTCACATAGGTCACAAGCATGGTGAATGTGCAAGTCCGTACTTCTTGACAACTCTTCAATATTTTGGCAATAAATTGAGCTAGAAAGCTCGAATTGATGTGTTTTAAAGTTCTGTGCATAACTGAGATAGAGGATTACAATTATTAGATGGTGAAAACCTAGTTCAGAGTGTTAAAGTGCCAAAAATTTGGAAAACACAGACTAATGTAGAAGATGAATCTCCAATCACTTGGATAGTAGATCTGTGTTTGGGCCATAACTTGAGTTTTATAAGTCGGATTCAAGTGATTCAACTTGCTATGCATAGCTTGGAAAATAAGGTAAAAGTATCTAAGAAGATGTTCTGAATCTAGAGTGATAGGTCACCAAAATTGCAAAATATAGAACAATAGTGTTGCAGGTGAAAGTGAAATTGATAGCAGATGCTTGTTTTGTGTATATCTTGAGCAACACACCTTCGATTGAGGTGTTCTATATATCGTTACATAGCAAGAAAGAGTTCTTGAAGTTTTGCTAAAAAGTAAAAGATCAAATTCACAGGTTATCATCTTTGAAACAACAAAACACAGAGCAACATATTTTCACCATAAGAAGCCTAGTTGCTTTTGGAGGTGCAATTTGCTTTGGATCTTCTTCAAGAGAGATTTTTTGGTGTGCAAACTCTTATTTTTTGAGCTTGACGGAATTGTGCATGTATGATCAGTATGGTCGCTCCTCCATATGAGAGTAGAGCATGATCTTGTCATGTGTTTGACATGCGTTATGTCATTGTGGTATACTTCTTTATGAGGTTTATGCCATCATGAGTTTGGTCATAGCATTGTCAGTGAATGCATAGTGGCATTGTGGTCTTTATCTCGTTTATGCCACTTGGTTATGGATTTACTTTTCGGTTTCACATAATTTTATGAGAGTTGATTTTGGATCTTTGTTGGTACTTGTATCTTTGTTTTTATGCAGGTACATGATCCAGATTGAAGCCTCAGTTGCACATCTGTTTACCACCTTTATTGTCTATTATTTTAGCACATGGTCATTGATTTGATATCTATTTGCCAGTATGATTTCTGGCATATGTGGATGGTGATTCCCACAAAGGCCTATTCAAGAAATTTGGGAATGATTCAAAGTCCCATTTATATTACTTACTATGTTAAATTCTTACATTTGAGCCCAACCTTGATACCCTATTTATAATAAAAGTATCTGAAATATTAAAGTATTAATCCAATATACTCAAATCAAGAGATAATACCATGTTCTAGTGTGTGAACGAGTCAAAAAGAAAAAAAATTCAAACACAAAGAACTGTCTCAAAATCTTGTGTTATTCTCATTTTTTGTGAATGGGCCTTCACATGGTTTATTTGATTCAAAGTCCATTCTATAAAGGAGATGCTACCAAAATTTTATCGGTTTTTATGCTAGATAGATGGTCTAGTAAATCCTTTATGCTTGTGAGATAGCTTTGGATCATTACTTATCTCCATTCATTTGGACTTCACTTATCTCCATCCATTTTGAATTGGTCAAAAGTTATTCATGATAGGTTAGACCATCTTGCAAGATTCATTCTTGAGTGGGAGGTGTATCACTATTATATTGGCATGTATTGCTATCAATTTTTTGGCACATGTATTTTCCATTATCTTTGATTGGATCAGTGATAGGTGGTGACAGGTTACTCATTGTTCTTTTGTTATTGGTTATCTTGTTTGATTGCTCAGTTTACAGGGGATACTCTATCAAATTTTTCCCAGGATTCTTTCACATCTACTTGGTGAGTTTGGCCACTTGGTGAGCATGCTTATGCTCATGGTTTTATGCGCATGCTAGATGCATGGTTATCTAAGAGTCGGTTCACATGGTTTTCTTCTCCAGTGAGACATTTTTTATGTGACTTATGCTTATGGATATGCAGGTGTGATCCTATTGAGGATATAGTATTATTTCTAGTCTCTTGTTACATTGCTAGTCTCTTGGATTGCTAGCATGGTGTCTTCTTGGTTTGATGGCACTGACTTTCCGAGATCGAAAGCTCAGATGTGGCATACATTGGTTCGTGTAGGGTTACACATGTATATGCATAGAGATGCATAGACGCCTCGTGACATGCCAAACCATGCATGGGTGGATATGGATGCATTGGCCAGTTCCACTATCTAGTTAGAGCTTGTGGATTCTATATATGAGTCTGTTATGTATGAGGAGATGAGTAGTGCATTATGGCAGAGACTACATGATATGTTTGTGAGTCCATTGACTCATGTGAGACATAGATCACATTGACAACTTCAATGTTGGCACTATGGTCATGAGGGCCATACTCGACGACGTTGCTTCAAGTGGATGTGACGATAATGTTAGAGATATGCACATGATGTAGGTCACATAGTGGTTTCAAGAGAGTCTATGGCAATTGATTATGTTAGTGATGGTAATATCACTTTCTCCTATGGTTCACCTCAAGATTCCTTTTTTTCATTAGATAGCACATATATAGCTTGGTTGCTTGATACATTAGCCAGTTTTCATGTTACTCCACATCGTGAGTGGTTTTGTCGACTCTCAGGTGAGAGTCCTGGATGTGTGCACATGCCTGATGGTACGACATATGACATTGAGGGTGCAAGTGATATATGCCTTATACTACCTAGTGGAGCATCACTTATACTCAACATGAGTGTTATGTGCCTTCATTCCCTATGAGCTTGATTTTAGTTAGCTAGTTAGAGGAGAGCAGATGTTATGCATTCCATTGTGAGCATTATTTTAGTTGTAGTTGGGATAGCTTATGCTTGTCAGAGGTGATAGGATTGGGCAGAGGTATGCACTAAAGGTACTTCATGTGAGAGATAGTCTCATCTCAGTGGGAGTTAAGCCTTATGTGTCATGTGATACTCGTTATGTCTCATTTTGTCTACCTACACATAGGTTTGTTGACATTCTTGATGCACATATATGGCAAGATTGAGATGCTCAGATGGATGCACATGTAGAGCACGTTTTGGATGCCCATGATGCTTATATAGAGCATGATTTTATTGATCATGTGGATGCTCTTATGGAGCACACTTCGAATGATCAAATGGATGCTTTAGAGCATGATGTGGATGCTTATGTAGAGAACCGTGATGATCCTCAGTTATGGTTTGATCATTAGTTTGATCTTAGTGTTGATATTGTGCAGTTAGCTCATGTGGAGCATGATGATACACTTGGTGTGGTAGAGTAGGATAGCTCTTATGATACACAATGTATGCCAGAGCATACTAGCTCTCATGATGCATAGATAGACACATCCTTAGTTGAGAGGATGATTGATTTAGATGTTGATGAGTCAGCGATCATGTAGTCATTCTTAGATTTGCTCATGCCAGATGTTGACATAGATATGTCAAGACATGTTGGTCTTGATGATGGTGCTTTAGAGGCCTTGGATACAAGCATGGCTGACATACTTAGGTTAGCTAGGATAACACATGTTTTGTCAGCATTTGGGATTATGATGTACGAGTTGTTATGCTCTAGACTAGACATTGCACTTGCTATTGCAGCATTTTCACTTAGGGTTGTCATTCATTCGATGATTGATATTGATATATTTAGGTAGTGATGTGTGTGAACACTCTAGGACTGCTGGGGCACTTTTTTCCCTCTTTAGGAGGTTTTTTCCCCCGGCTTGTATATACACCTATTGCCTTAAGGGGCTACGTATCTTTGTACAT
Source organism: Ceratopteris richardii (assembly GCA_020310875.1). Classification (NCBI taxonomy): domain Eukaryota; kingdom Viridiplantae; phylum Streptophyta; class Polypodiopsida; order Polypodiales; family Pteridaceae; genus Ceratopteris; species Ceratopteris richardii. The sequence continues at coordinate 60,874,174 of CM035433.1, read as the reverse complement.
TCTAGTGGTAATACATTCAGCATTGTGTGTTGTTCTCCAAGATTCTTCTTCTTCCTTGTGTTGTTCGCATGCTTCCACAAACATCTAACTCCAACAATTGGTATCAGAACAGGTTGCCACTTCATCTATGGTGTCGTTGACCCCTCTCTGGTTGTAGTCTCAAAATTGCATGAATTTGGTGAGCACACATAAGGTGTTTTAGGGATCAAAGCAGCTTTGTTGTGTGGTGCCAAAATCACGATCTGAGGTGGTTTTGGCCTCTAAACGCATTATCACAGTGCTTGTGCAGGCTATTTTGTCTTTTTGTGCCAAAGGTAAATACCAATTTCGATTCGCCAGTATAAGTGTCTCAAAGTCTGCTATAGGTTTAGTAGAATTTGTTTGGGGAGTTCTGTTAAACTTACTGAGATACAACCAATTTTCTGCATCAAGGTATTTTAGTCACCGGCCATGGTTGAAAGTAGTGATGTATTCTATATGTTGGCTGTTGAGGATAAGTTGGATGGTACCAACTACCCATTATGGGCTTATATGATGCAACATGTATTGGTTGCAAAAGGATTGTGGAATATTATGCAAGGTGTTGAAAAATGTCGTATCACACCTACAACTATTACAACTGTAGGTACTGAAGCTCATGCAGAAGGTGTCGAAGATGATGATATTCTACATATTCCTATTTGTGTTGTGTTTTCTGCTGCATCTACTATAGAGCAAATTTGTTGGGATAGGAGAGATGCCCAGGCACATGCATTGATAGCTTTTTCTGTCAAACGTGCCATTATTCCTCACATTCTCTCTTGCAGAACAGATAAGGATGCTTGGGATACACTTACCACATTGTACCAAGCTAGGAATGAGTCTCGTGTTGCTTACCTCCGAAAATAGTTGGAGAGTGAGCACATGAATGAAGGCGATTCTATGGGTAGTTTTCTAACAAGGATCAAATAATTGAAGGAACAGTTGATTTCTGCTGATGAATTTATACCAGATAGCTCACCATTGCAGACTGTTCTAAATGGTCTTCCTGATTCATATCAGAGTTTTGCTTCTACTCGTCGGTTGATGATGAAAGGCAATCCAAATGCCTTATCATTAGAGGAGTTAGTCTCTGCTCTGTTGCAGGAAGATGAGTCGAGGCAGAACAAGTCCATTATGCATGTTGTTCTTGCACATTCGAAGAAGGAAGGCAAAGATGAAAAGAAATCAGAAAAGAAGAAATTGTTTTGCAAGTATTGTAAAGGAAATGATCATATCATAAAGAACTATCCTAAACTGGGTGCAAAAGAGGCAAAGAAAAAAGAGGTTGGAATGGTTGTTGTAGAGGCCTCTACTCCAAAAATAGAGTCTGCTAACCTTGTGTAGGATGAAGAATGGGCGTTTACTACTATTTGCAATTTTGACCCATCTTCTCAGGAGCAGTGTATGTCTGCACTAGACTCAAATGTTTGGTACTTTGATAGCGGGGCGACCAAACATATAATCTCGCAATGCAATCTCTTCTCTTCACTCGAGCCTAACCTTACAGGGAATACTGTTAGATGTGCCAACAACTCCTCTTATCATGTTATGGGAGTTGGTAAGATCATTCTGACTATTGTTGATGGTAGTTCTTTCACCTTGTTCGATGCTTTATTTGTGCCAGGGATCAAAAAGAATCTGTTATCAGTTTCTGCATTAGCCAAGATTGGCTTGGTTGTGAAATTTGTTGATGAAAGATGTACAGTTCATGATCTGTCAAATGGCAATGTGATTATTGCTCCTGGAATTTTATGTCGTGGGTTGTATAAGCTCATAGACTATGAAAAATCCACGAATGATTTGACATGTGAAATACATGATTCTCAGGCTATGTCAGATGCAAAGCTTTGGCATGCATGCTTTGGTCATCTAAACTTTGGTCATAGACTATGAAAAATCCACGAATGATTTGACATGTGCAGTACATGATTCTCAGGGTATGTCAAATGCAAAGCTTTGGCATGCATGCTACGCTTGCAGAAATCTGAAATGGTGTTCTCTTTGCCCAAACTTGAGGAACTTGGTAAACATGTATGTGAAGGCTATATTTTGGGCAAAATGCAGCGTTCCTCATTTCCAAAGGATGGTTCAGTTTGGGCTACTCAGAATTGTCCATAGCGATGTTTCTGGTCCTATGCAGACACCTTCTTTTGGGAAGTATCTTTACTTCATGAATTTCATCAATGATTTTTCTAGGGATTCATGGATATATCCATTGAAGGAAAAGTATGAAGTGTTTATGTGCTTCAAACAATTTCTGGTTTTGGTTGAAAATCTGTAAGCATGTAAAATGGGCACCCTTCATTCTAATCGAGGGGAGGAATATATGTCTTCTGACTTTAATGCATTTCTAGCTGAACGTGGGATAAAACACCAGTGTACAGTGCCATATACACCTCAATAGAATGGAGTTGCTGTTGGAAGAATAGGTCACTCATGGAGATGGCGAGGTGTATGGTCAAGAGTCGGGCTTTACCACATAGTTTCTGGCTTGAGGCTATCATGTGTGCAACATATGTTGTAGCTACGTGATGAGTAGCACCTCCTTTAATGTCAATCTGGGAAGACATGAGGATGGTATGAAGACCTCGAACAAGTGATGGCACAGGTGTGTGAGTGAGAAGCACACAAACATGCACACACGTACACACACGTGCACAGAAGGCAAAAACAAAGAGAGAGAGACAATGGAATTCTTTAGATTACTTCAAAAGTCTCATATACAAGCTCCAATCACTAACAAGCTAACCCTGAAATGAGCTCTCTAGCTCTTTTTATATTTTTTTGACTAGCTTTGGTCTTGTCCAAACATAGTGTCTGACCTAGTTAAAAATTAGGTTCTAAGGCTATTTTGGAGGCTCAGACGAGCTCTGAAAATTATGAAAATTGGTACATAAATACTACTAATACTCCTCGAGCTTGAGGACCCCTTAGCTTGCACAAAATTGAGTAGGAATAATAAAAAATTGTATGTACAATGGTGTGAAGTGACTACAATCACTATTTGGGAAATATTGCTTCATGAAAAATTATAGGGCCTATTTGTCGGATCTACGTTGACTGCTTTGCCTACTTGGTCCTTCTCTTTGCTCTGAGTCTTTTCGTTGGCTTCCTTGTCTCGTCCGTCCTTGACTGCCCTGACTACTACCAACACTCCCCCCTCTCTTGCCTCTGTCATCTCTGACAGACCCTTGTTGAGCTGACCGCTTGATGTAGTATTCCACGACATCTATGGCCAAGTGATGCTCTGCTAACCTCAGACCTTTGACCAAATCTGTGAGTAAGGCATCCCAATCGACTGGCCCAGGTACCTCGGGATGTGGCATGCATAGCTTATCTGAGTGTAGAGCCTGTTCCACAGCAAATAGATGTAACAGATGAGATGGTCTGGGTATGAATATTTTTGAGTGATACTCCCAAAACCCTGTGATAAACATTTCTTCAAACGTTTTTTTGAAGCATGCTAGGAGATATTTAATACGAGCCTATCACACATATACAACATTGATGGATGGGGTGGTGCTCATATCATAGACTAGGTCGTGGTTGCCTTCATTAAAACCTAGGACTGAAAGGTGAGGTTCTTTGACATTTTTGAAGGTCCGAAATGTGACGAGCATGAGTTCGAATATTTTGCAGCACATCTGTGCCATGATCTCTGGTACATTCTTGAATCTAATGCCCCAATGTGGAATTGTCGAAATCATATATGCTACCGTTGGTGGACCATGAGGCGGTGCCAAATATACATAGTTTAGCCATTTGTCACATCCTTTGATGGTCTTCACTATTTTAGTGAACTCAGGCCATGATCTTCGTCAAAAAACAGGACAATAGCATGGGTTATAATTAATGTACAAGGGCATATTGTTCCATGTGCGCACCATTTCGGGGTAGGTTTTGAGTAACCGTATTCTCCATGTAGGTTGGAAGATGTTTCCCTACGCCGTGCTTTCAGGAATGTCGTCTGGGGAAAATTGTGTTGTAGAGGTTGGCTCTTTCATGGTGTGATGTTTTATCTCAACATTATAATCTGCCAATAATACACAAAATGGTACATACAAATCATCGGAAGTGTCAATCCATCGATGATGAGACAGGTTTTTGAAATAATCCGATTTGATGACGACGTCTTCCAGTCGAGACATGGACTATATCTGCACTGCTACTCTATCATCGTGAGTTGGGCCTGCCTTTTCTAACCTTTGCATCCATTCTAGAGCTTCAATCTCAAATGTATCCATTCCTTCCTCGGTTTTCTTGCCTCCATGTGTAGGCATGGGTTCATAAGGGTCATCGAATGTCTCTTCTACTTCAATTGGAACTAGTTCTTCAGGCTCCGGCTCCACCAGGGGAGAAGGTTTCCGTCCATATTGGAGAAGCTTATTTTGGAAATCTATTAGTTGTGCTTTCAATTCTATCACCTCTTCATATATGATGTCCGTAGGTGCTGCTTCTTTTGGTTGCTCTTGTTGATTGGTCAATTGCTTTTATAGGTCATCCAACTCTTTTTCTAAGGCATCATATGCCTCTAGTAGGTCGGCATGGGTGTCCAATATGATCTGCATGTTTGCTGACAGGAGGGCTTTCAATTGCTTTGGATTGATCTCTTTAGGTGATCCTTCCATCACTACTTCTAGATTCTCTTCATTCTATCTTTGTAGTCTTTTATTTTCTTCGAGTGCTACTAACATGTGTTTTGTTAGTAACGCAAGGTTATGGTGTACCTTTAGATTATCTGCTTGTTGGGCGTGTAGCATTTCCTCAAGGTGTTTTTGGGCTTGTGTATCTAGTTGGGTGGGTTTGGCCACTGATTCCTCATATTGTCTCTGCAAGGTATCATAATTATGTTGTAGTAGTTGCTTGTCTTTCTCCATGTTTGTAAGTTGCTCTTGTAGTGTCTCATGGACTTTGAACAGGTTCGTATGCTGAGCATCTAAATGCTGGTAGTTTTGTTGTAGCTGAGACACACATTGATATAAAGTATTGAATACATTATTTACATGGGTGGATGCTGGGAAAGAGTGGAATGCAGGGGGATAGGGAGGAGGGAATGGGGTGGTGAATGTTGTTGTGAGTGTGAAGAGAGATGGTGGATGCAATCCGAAGATGAGTTGGTGCTGCTACAACCGACTTCACACTAGCCAACTAAGACCTCAGATTTCATTAGTAGACCCTTTGAGCTTCCTAAATCCACCAAAATATCAGCCAAGTACTTTGGAACATGTATCTCAAAAGTTTAAGTCAAGACAGACTAGTTGCAAAATGACTAGCTCCCAAAACTTGCTATTTTTGGACATACACCTGCTGGAACAAATGAACAGTGCTCTCAACCTGGTAGGAATTAGATAAATTCCTTTTGGGCATAGCAAATAGCTTGCTAATCCAAGTTAAAACACTTCAAATGATCAACTCAAGACTGAGAACAACTTTTAATAAAATCTGGAACATGCCCGCCATTCTCGGGGCTCTACAGAGATAGACCAATGAGCAATAAAATGGAGATTTCTCCCAGATTACAAATCCAATTACCATGAAAATTTATATGCAGAAACTAGAGTTTGAGAGCTATCCAATTCACATTAAAACATGGAAAACAAATGAGTATAGCTCGAGGTATGAGCTTCTGAAGTTACTTCTCTGAAAGAGTATAGCAGAGAACAAAACAGAGAAGTAGAGAATGATGAATGCATAAATTCACATATGATTACAACAACATTGGCAATGAATGTTTGCACAATGAGAGTAGAATGATAGAGCTATGAAGTAAGCTCTTCAATCTCTCAAAATGACATGAAATGGTCACGTACAAGGCTTGCTAATCGCCTCTTCCTTCTTGCTCTTTTTATAGCTATTCTTGGAGGGAGTTTTGAATTTGAATTCGAATGGCTCCACCTAGAAGAGCGTACCAATTTTGGTTATTTTTAGACACCCTTTACCCTTTCAAATAACACCTAGAACCTATTTTTTAACTATGCCGGTCACTAGATGTGAAACCGGTCAAAACTAGTCTAGAATCTATAAAAAGAGCTAGAGAGCTCATTTTTGAGGTTAGATAGTGTAGACTTGTATGAGCTAGAGTGAGCTTGAGCTTGTAAGAGTGTTCTTGAGTAATAGAGTTGATTTCCTACCTTCCATTGTGTCTTGCTTGTCTCTTCATTGTGTGTGTGGATGTGTGTGTGCATCTCTATGCTTCTCACCTTCACTCTCACTTCATCTCACATTCATGATCTTCATATCACTCCTATCTCTTCCGTGGATTGACATTAAGGAGCTGGAGTCTTTAAACGTGGTTCTCACCATTGTGCTAGAGCAACACCAAATTTGGCGTCGTTGTCGGGGATCAAGTCTAAGACGAATGTGTGATGGTAAGAGTATAGCAAGAAGTGGCATTGGAAGGTAAAAATTTCAGTTTTTGTTGTTGTTTTTAGTTGGTTTTTAGTGTTTTTCACCTCCCCCACACTCTATCTTCATCACCACATCATCATCTTCCACTTCAAAAAAATCAGAAAATTCACCATAGCCACCCATTCTCCTCATTTCCCCTCATTTGTGCATGCGAGATAGAGAGAGAGAGAGCTTTTGTGCTTGCATGTGCTATTGTGTTTTTGAGTTTTCTTGCAGGTACAGTGCTCAAGAGCATCAGGAAAGCTGCAAAAAGGTAAAATTTCACTTTCTGTCAGAGATGTGTCGTGTGTGTCAGACCATCGCGATGGTCTGCCAAGTTCGGCATTTTTGATAAGCGAGTTCTCCACGAGGTAGGTGACACCCGCGCATACACGAATCCACACTTGCATTTGCAAAATTTGCATTTTGGTGGACCATCGCGATTGGCTCACACCATCGCGACGGCTTGGCCGGACCATCGCGATGGTCTCACACCATCGCTGCCACATGGCAAGTTAGACCATCGCGATTGGCTCATGCCATCATGCCTTGTGACCATCGTGACAGGCTCACTCTATCGCGATTATCCCGTTGACCGTTGACCTACGCCATCGCGATTGCTCGCCGATTGGACCATCACGACAGTTCATATACGCCATCGCGATTGCTCACATTTACACCATCGCGATCATTCATTTCACGCCATCACGACAGTTCACTCCTTCGGACCATCGCGATTGTGCCACGCCATCGCGATAGTTCACCTGGACCATCACGACGGTCCCAGATCATTGCGATTATCTCAGACCATCGCGATTGTCCACCCCAAACACAATTTTTAGGGTTTGATTTTTTGCTCAAATTTGGGGCTATTTTTGGCAAATTTCTGGGTGATTAGACTCATAGGAGACCACTTAGCTCATATTTGGAGAAAAACATGTTTGTCAGTTTTTACCCCCAAGGGCCTGAAAGGTCATATCTGTTTCATCCGAAGTCCGTTTTTTGAGCTTTATAGCTCGTTAGAAAGCTCTCTACGAGTACTACGTGACCTCAACTATTTTTTTCAAAAAGAATACGTTGATTTTTAGATAAGCTAATTTGAGGTTAACATTGTTGGGACTAGAAAAGCCAGGGGCCAGTATTGAAATTTTGGGCGAGAGGGAAGGGACCTTTAAAAGTGTATATATTCAAGTGCTTGATCATCCATTTGAGAATTGATCTAATAGTGGAATTTTATAGGTCTAGCAAGGGCAATCAAGGGCAAACACATCAAGGCAAAGCAAGGCTGTGAAGAACACAGGGCTTGGGAAGCGTGGCTTCTTGGGCATTTGAGCAACCACCAAGGCTGACTTGAGGTTGGAAGATTACTCAACCCCCTCAGTCAATTCTTAGCTTAGGATAATGGTAGCATTGTAGATTAACGATGATAGGAACGCCTCAAGTTCAAGAGACTTAACTTTTCAAGTCCAATACTAAAGTAAAGGTGTGTGATACGAAAACCTAAAGGAAAGAACTAAGTCTGATGGAATGAGAACTCAAAAGTACCACAGAAAGTCGATTCCTGACGCTTACAGAAAGATAAGACAAGAATCTAAAGAAATTTAAAAAAAGAATCAAGAAAGTAAGAAAAAAGAATCATTGACGATTTGAGTGTGTACAGAGAGTGCCGCTAAGTAAATTCATGAACCTTAGATCAGGCAAACACATAGGTAAGTCAGACCGAAGAAGCCTTAGATCATCAGAAGCAAGCGTAGGAACTACTGCACGTTCGTGGGCACAACAATTGAATAGTAGTTATCCCTATGAGCTGAGCTCAGATACGAGTGAATCGGAAATGGCATTTAGCACAGAAAGACCAGAAGGAGGGTCAAACGTAGCATATTTAGAAAAACCTAAAGGACCCTATAGAACTCAATTAGAATTCCTCCAAACCAACCGCTTAGGTGCTCGCATCTATGAGGATGGTTTGCGAAGAGAAGTGGTGCAAATGCACAACCCTGATCAACCCATTGGATTGGAATGTCGAGTGGTGAAATTTGAAAGAGACGCATACATAGACAAAGAAGGAACGATGTACATCATAAGTACTCAGCCAAATAATACCAATGAGTTTGGTGTAATTCAGTTAGAGACGGAAGCAAGAGCACAAGGAAAAGAACCATTAGAAGAACCTAGGACACCTAGAGGGAAATCTGTACTGACACGAGTACTAGTTCCAGATTGGACCCCTCAGGATAACAGAAGCATAGAATTATTCGTAAATAAAGAAACTGACGAAGCATTTTGGAGATACAAAACGGAACAACCTAGTGAGGTAGGCTCCATCATAATCTATGAGTTCAAGGACCCGGATACACCTGGAAAGGTTGTATACCTGGATGAAACTTCCGAAAGAGTATTTGTGGTACCTAACCACGCTAACGTTAAAGAATACTGCTTTAACTTGGTTCCAACCATTGCAACAAAGGCAATTTAGAGACATCCATCATTTTTTAGAGTCATTCATCACTGAATTCTCTAAAAGTGGGATCAGACATGACACGTCTTCGTTGATTCATAGTTTCAAACAGACCCCTCAGGAAACAATTAGACTCGCAGGACGTAGGTTTAGACAATATGTGGAGAGATGTCCAATGGAAGAGCTACCCTCACATGCCAAGCAAGTGTCATTGTTTTTAGATGGCCTCTTGAGCTCTAAACTACACTCCTCTGTATACTTGAAGGAACCAAGAACGCTAGAGCAATGTGTAAGAATTTGCATAGACATTGAGGACAACTTAGGAGACGAGTTGGAACTCTCAAAGGTCTATAAGGATTCAAATTGTTCATCTCTAGCATCCACAAAACTATCCAGTTCAATAGAAGACCTAGCAGAAAAAGTGGCCTAGAAACTAGGAGTTTCTAGTAAACAGATGCCTAGGTTAACAACAAACAAGCGTTGTTACACCTGTGGCGGTGATCATATGGCAAATGTGTGTCCCAATGCAACACAACCACAAGCCAACCCTAGTGGCCAATAACGTACAATCGAGAGACGATACACGAATCATATGGCTCAAGACTGCCCATACAACAAACAAACAGTAAGACAGAACTTCCCGCAAGCATATGCACAGCCAAGTAGCTATCAAGGCCAATACAATACTCAGTCTCATTACTATAGGCCTCCTCAAAACTATCCTTATCAGGCTCAACAGAGACCTCAACCTGTCTTACCACAGTAGCCACCCCCACCAGCTAATGTCCTCTCAGTTAAATATGCTGCTGCAGAAGAGAACCTAAGTAGGGCTTTAGTGCCTTCATCACCCCTGATCATAGAAAGTGACCCTAACTCAAACAGTTTTGACTCTACTCATGTAGATAGTCAACCTGCCTATTAAACAGAGTCACCAGAACATGTGGAGACATATCAATACGATATTCCACCATTGGAACCTAGTTGGGAGCCCGACTACGCTAATGTGATGTACACAAACCCTAATCCACGGCCCCAATTGAGACAGCAAAGACCACACGGCCCTAGAGGACCATGCTTTAGGTGCCAAGGAGATCATTTCATAAAGGATTGTCCACATCCTCCGATAGCCGGACAGTCTCAATATTATAACATACAAGGCTTTTGCGCAAATTGTGGTAAAGAACATATCATCAAAGAGTGCCCTAAGAACCCTGCTAATGCTTCAAATGTGACACGGATCAATGTGATAGGTATTGTAAACAACGCAGATGGATCCAACCCTACATACGTGCCTATCCAAGCTATAACAAGAGCCCAGGCGCTCTTACAGAACCAACATCTTAATTAGGAGAAAAGAACTGGAAGTAGTGAAGTTGGAGAATCTAGCAGTAAAAAGACAAAATCTTGGAAAGATTCTAGAGAAAGGATAAAGAGAAAATGGAGTAAAAAAATAACTGAGTTGGAAGGGAGTTTGAAGGAATCTAGAGCCAAAATCCTAGAATTGACTTCACAAGAATTGAATCAAGAGAACCCAGCTCAGAAATCGAGATCAGTTTTAGCGGAATCCATACCAGAAAACCTAGACATGATGTTTCGTGCATATTAGGCTAGAATAAAAGAAGGAACTCATATAGCTAAAATGAGTAAGAACTACCCACGAGCAGACCTAGAAATTGAGAGAACAAGACTTTGCATGAAGATGGTAGAATTAGCACAAGCAATGTTTGAAGCCTCTAGATATCTTAATTGGAATAACATGGCAAAACCTGAATTACACTTTCAAGGACTAATGGAGAGCCATACTTGATAGAAAGCAAAGAGAAAAAGAATCAGCATAGGAACCCTATTGTCCCAGAGACACAGGAAAGGAATGCGCCATCCCTGTCTCAAGTACCAAACACCGAGGATGAAGAAAATTTGTCTTCCATACATAGGTATTCACATGAATTTCTGAGAGAAATACAAGAAGAGAAGTGGAGAAAAGAACAAGGAACCCATTCTCCTATTCAAGAAATAGATGACTTGCAGGAACCATTTCCCCAAGATATCCCCTCTATTTATGATGATGTAGAGGAAGAACAACTGAGTGAACACACAGGTTTTGAATCTAATTCTTTACAAGAATTACCTCAGTTCATAGGACCTTGGGAAGCTAAGTCTATTAGTATGAGAGCACCCACGATAATAGTGAGGAATGAAGAATCAGTAATCCCTAAAAACACAAAAGTAATCAAGAATACCAAAGTACAATGTAATCTCACTCTAGAGGAGTTGTTGAAGATCAAACCAGAACTGTGGAAACATGTAGCAAATCAATTCCCTGAGCTTGCTATTACTCCCTCACAGATAGGAACACACAAGAAGGTACCAGAGATACCAGTAGAAAAGATCGGAGATGTAAGCGAAGGAGAGGAAGGTAACACTTATCTTCCAAGAACCCATCAGGGCTACACCACGAAAGCCATCTTAGATTCACGAGCCGGAGTAGCCATTGCTACCACCACTTTATGGAAACGTTGGGGTAAGCCAGCACTAAAACCCACAAGCATGAAGCTACAAATGGCTGATGGACACATAGAAAAACCATTAGGCTTACTAGAAGGCATATCTCTCACCACTTGTGGTGTGGAGTTTGAGCATACCTTTGCCATTTGTGATTTTACAAAAAATCATGCTTATGAGATGATATTAGGACGACCATTCATGCGTCAGTTGCAAATTGTACAAGATTGGGGAACTAATTCTTTGTACTTGCAACATTTAGGAGTGAATACTAAAGTCAATCTTAAAGACTATTCCCATAGAGATGTGTTGGAGAAACAATCACTAACTGGATATATATTTGAAGGTCAAATCTTAGGAAGAAAATCCCATGCCTATGTGAAGGGACAAATTCACAAATGTATTATACTTGTAAAGTTAGTTCACTTTAGTTCTAGAAGTTTTTCAAAAGTCACGGGAATGAGAAAGTCTATATAAGTTAGTTAGTATTAACTGACGCGGTGAGAAGAAGAAGGAGGAAGACAATGAGAAAGTGAGAAGAACTCATTTTTGTATGACTGAGTATAGTCGGGCTTCTCTGAGCGAGAAAGCACTTGTAAGCTTCTGAGTTTTCATAGTTATGACAAGAACTAGTTAAAGTTCTGTGTATAAGTCTTCTTCCTCCATCTCCAGTGTTTGTCTTCTGTGTAATGATTTGAAAGGTTGAAGTTTTCCAAGCAAGTCGATGCGTGGCATCGTATCTCACTTGATAAGTCCTTATCTTCATATCTGATTTTTATCTACTGCCAAATCTTCTTGAAAAGATGATGTTGTTGGAGCAACTCGATGCCTGGCATCGAATTCCAGTTGATAAGTCATATTGTAAGTGTGCATGAAATCACCTATAGTTTTGGTGTCCAGAAGATCAAGACTTTATGCGGGAAGTCGATGCCCGGCATCAAATCCCTGCTGAAAAGTGGCCAAAAACATCCCAAGTCGATGCCCGGCATCGAATTCTCGTTGCAAGTCGATGCTAGGCATCGAATTCTAATTTTAAACAGGCGCTCTTACTATAACAGGAAAGATTTCCAGTTTTGGAAGGTCATACAGGGTCATCTTGTGAAGGCCATAACTTGAGTTCTAGAGATCCGTTTGATGCATATGATAGCTTTTTGGAAAGCTCTACTCTTCTAGTTTTATCCTATAAATACTGAAGGTATGTCATTTCGATGACTAGGAATTTCTGTAGAAGCAAAGTTCTCACTTTAGGCTATTATTTCTCAAAGTTTGGAGTGGCAATGAGTTAATGGTGACCATAGAGGTGTTCTAGTGTCACATTAATTCATTTCTTGTGGTGTTTCATACATCAACAAGTGGTATCAGAGCAGAAAGATTCTTGAGAGCAGAAGACGACAAAGGTACGAGAAGTTTTGTAAAGTTTTCCATTAAAGTTTGAAAGGTGAAGCATTTGAAGACACAAGGCATCAAAAGGTTACTTCAAAAGTATCCTCATACACAAAGAACTTCAAAAGGTATTATCCTTTATCCTTTAAGCTCACAGGTTGCAGCAGAAGAAAAGAACTATGGCAGATCATATCTCCATTAACAAAGTGGACAGAGATAATTACCCCGCATGGGTAATGAGAATGGAAGCCTTACTTATGAGTAAGGATCTCATGGTATATGTAACAGGTGAAGAAGAGAAGCCAGTATTTGAAGATGAAAGCCGACCAAAGAAAGAGGAACTTGATGCTTTAAAGCATTGGTAGAAGAAGGATGCAAGTGCAAAAGCATACATCTACAATACAATCTCTGATCATTTGCTACCACACATCAGAGGATTGGAATCATCTGAAGATATATGGAATGCATTGGAGTATCATTTCCAAAGTACTACTAAAGCACGGAAAGCAAGTCTATGGTCAGAGTTTACAACATTCAAGAAGAAGCCAAGTCAAACCATTAGTGATTATGTCACTAAGATGAAGGATCTTGCAGATAGTCTTGGATCCATAGATGAAGATGTTGAAGATCACAGATTGATTGCTCAGCTACTTGCAGGTTTGAGAGGGGATGAAAGGTGGAAACCTTTTGTCTTATCAACAGAACTTTCATTAAATCATTATGTTCCAGATTTGAACCAGTTGCTTGGTTTGATGCTCACATATGAGCAAGACTTGAAGGGAGATGGAGATAAAGGACAAAGTTCTGCAATGTACATGAAGAACAAGAAGAAAGGAGATAAAGGTAAAGCAAAGGATGAAGAAGAGTCAACTTCTCAAGTTTATTATGCAAGAGGTAAAGGCACTGGCAGAGGAAGAGCAAGAGGTTTTGGAAGAGGAAGAGGTAATCAAAATAACAAAAAGAAGGCTTGCTGGATCTGTGGATTGAGTAATCATTTAGCTCATGACTGTTGGCACAACCAAAAAGGATCAAACCAGAATCAAAACAACAATAGCAGAGGCCGAGGTGGAAGATATCAAAGTAATTTTCAGAGAGGTAGACAAAGTCAAAGAGGAGGCTATGGTAGAGGTGGAGGAAGAAGTTGGGGACAGAATCAATCTTACAACACCACCTACTACAACTATGCAAATGACACACAGAATGAAAGTCATACATCATTGATGATGAACTCAATCAACACATCAGATAAAGAAGATCTAAAGGTATTTTACATTGACTCTGGATGTTCTAATCATTTGTCAGGAAACATAGAATTGATGTCAGAATTGGAAAAAGGCATTTCTAGTCATACAGTTCAAACAGGTGATAATACAAGACATAGTGTACATTCAATTGGAAAAGTGAAATGCAAGAGTGGAGCAGATTTGCTAACCAATGTTTTGTATGTTCCTACAATACCTAAAAACTTGATTAGTGTGGGACAGATAGTTGAAAAAGGTTTTCAAGTTAGGTTTACAAATGAAGGAGTATTTGTTGAAGATCCAGAGAATGGATATAATCAGATTGTCTCTGGTAAGAAAGAAGGTAGACTCTTTACTTTAAGAGTACAAGGGAACATTGGTCAAGCTTTGCTCACACATGGTGAAGCAGTGATTACAGAACTTGATCTCTGGCATAAGAGATTAGGTCATTTCAATGAAAGAGGAATTAAAGCTATGGTTGCTAATCAGTCTGTACTAGGATTACCAAATGTGCAAAGTCAACATATGGTTTATAAATGTGAAGCATGTCAAATGGGAAAAGCACACAGGTTACCATTTCAGAAGAAAGGATTCAAACATGATGGAGTACTTGAGCTCATTCATACAGATGTATGGGGACCAACAAAAGAAGGATCTATCAGTGGCTCAAGGTATTATGTTCTTTTCATTGATGATGCTACAAGATGGATAACATTATATGTTTTGAAGGAAAGATCAGAAGTGTTTGGAGCCTTCAAGCATTTTCATGCATATGCAGAGAGAGTAACAGGTCAAAAGCTTAAAAGACTGAGGTCTGATGGAGGGGGAGAATACTTCTCCCAAGAGTTCAATGATTATCTTTGGAATGCAGGTATTAAGAGAGAAATAACTTGCAGGTATACACCACAACAAAATGGTGTAGCAGAAAGAAGGAACAGGACTTTGGTTGAGTTTGCTAGAGCTATGTTGAAGGAGAAGAATTGTCCAAATTATCTTTGGGCTTAGGCTGTAAATACAGCTACATATCTTGTGAATAGATTACCATGTGCAGCTCTGAATGGAATGACTCCATATGAAGCTTGGTGGGGTAAGAAACCAACACTAGATCATTGTAGAGTGTTTGGATCAATTGCATATGCTTATGTGCCATCACAGCTTAGGCATAAACTTGAACCAAAGGCAGAAAAATATGTGTTCATTGGTTATGATGAAAAGCAGATGGGTTACAGGTTGTGGAATCCTTTAACCAAACAATTTCTTGTTTCTAGAGATGTTACATTTGATGAAAAGAAAAGTTGGTATGCAGATCAAAGTCATACAGCTGAAGAATTTCAAGAAGAGGTAAGAAGATGTGAGAAAGGAAAATCAATTGTGCAGGTAAATAGAGATGAAGACTATATGCAAGCAAGTACATCCAGAAGTGGATTAACAAGAAGGAATGAAGAAGCTCCTATATTTGATGAAGAAGTGTATCCAGACACATATGAAGAATGTGAACCAAGAAGGTCAAGCAAGACTAGAAGACAACCAGAAAGGTATTCTTATGATACTTCTTACATAACTCAGAAGAACTATGCATATATGGTCAAAGATGATGAAGAACCTCAGAACTATGATGAAGCTAAAGGTAAGAAGCAATGGGAAGAAGCAATGAAGGAAGAGTTCAATGCACTGGAGGAGAACAAGACATGGGAACTTGTTCCTAAACCAAATGGTAAGAAAGTAATTGGAAATAAATGGGTTTATAAAGTGAAGAAGCTTGCAGATGGAAGTATAGCCAGATACAAAGCTAGATTGGTGGTGAAAGGCTATGCCCAGACCTATGGCATAGATTATGATGAGACATTCAGTCCCGTAGCTAAGATGTCAACTATAAGGACAATCATTGCTATTGCAGCTTCAAAAGGATGGACTCTAAGTCAATTGGATATAAAAAATGCATTCTTGAATGGATACATATCAGATGACGTATACATGGAACAACCTCAAGGGTTTATAGATTCCAGGTATCCAAATTTTGTTTGCAGGTTGAGAAGAGCATTGTATGGATTGAAGCAAGCTCCAAGAGCTTGGAACTATAGACTGGTGAAGTATCTCAATGATCTTGGATATCAAAGTTCAAAAGCAGACCCAAGTCTACTTATTAGAAGAACAAAGGAAGGTACAATCTACATTTGTATTTATGTAGATGACATTATAATCACAGGTACTTCAAATGAAGGAATCAAGGAGGTAAAGAGATTGCTTGAAAAAGAATTCAAGATCAGTGACCTAGGAAAGTTATCATACTTTCTTGGAATGGAAGTTACTTATACAGATCATGACATATATGTGTCACAAGAAAGGTATCTTCTGAACTTGTTGAAGAAGTTTGATATGGAAAATTGCAGAGAAGCTTCAACTCCACTTGAAGTTAATCACAAGCTCAGTAAATATGATGGTGCATACTACAAAGATATGAGGAAGTATCAATCTCTTGTGGGTAGTTTGATTTATGTTACACTAACAAGACCTGATCTTAGTTATGCAGTGGGAGTTTTGTCACAATTCATGCATTTTCCAAAGGACCCACATTGGATTGCAGGTCAAAGAGTTCTCAGATATATCAAAGGAACTATAAAGGAAGGATTATATTATCCTTTTACATCAGATTTGAAGTTGAGAGCCTATAGTGATTCAGATTGGGCAGGTAACCAGGATGACAGAAGATCAACTCATGGTTACATGATATACATTGGTGATAAGCTTGTAAGTTGGTGTTCAAAGAAACAACATACAGTAGCATTATCATCAACTGAAGCTGAGTACAAAGGACTTGTGGAAGCAGCTAAGGAGGTCATATGGATGCAGACATTGTTCAAAAGCTTGGGCATTGATCAAGGTACACCTACAATACATGGAGATAATATGAGTTCACTTTATCTTGCAGCAAATCCAGTTTTTCATGCAAGGACAAAGCACATAGAGATACAGTATCATTTTCTCAGAGAAAAGGTAATGGAGAAGGAGATTGAAGTGGAGTACATTTCTACTAAAGATCAGTTAGCAGACATAATGACAAAGAGCTTGGATGGTGTGAAGACCAGCAGATTCAAAAGCATGGCAAGAGTAAAAGAAAAGAAGATATGAAGAAAGAGGGAATGTCAATTAGTGATTGAGGGGGAGCTGTTGGAGAAACAATCACTAACTGGATATATATTTGAAGGTCAAATCTTAGGAAGAAAATCCCATGCCTATGTGAAGGGACAAATTCACAAATGTATTATACTTGTAAAGTTAGTTCACTTTAGTTCTAGAAGTTTTTCAAAAGTCACGGGAATGAGAAAGTCTATATAAGTTAGTTAGTATTAACTGACGCGGTGAGAAGAAGAAGGAGGAAGACAATGAGAAAGTGAGAAGAACTCATTTTTGTATGACTGAGTATAGTCGGGCTTCTCTGAGCGAGAAAGCACTTGTAAGCTTCTGAGTTTTCATAGTTATGACAAGAACTAGTTAAAGTTCTGTGTATAAGTCTTCTTCCTCCATCTCCAGTGTTTGTCTTCTGTGTAATGATTTGAAAGGTTGAAGTTTTCCAAGCAAGTCGATGCGTGGCATCGTATCTCACTTGATAAGTCCTTATCTTCATATCTGATTTTTATCTACTGCCAAATCTTCTTGAAAAGATGATGTTGTTGGAGCAACTCGATGCCTGGCATCGAATTCCAGTTGATAAGTCATATTGTAAGTGTGCATGAAATCACCTATAGTTTTCCGCATCGAATTCTAATTTTAAACAGGCGCTCTTACTATAACAGGAAAGATTTCCAGTTTTGGAAGGTCATACAGGGTCATCTTGTGAAGGCCATAACTTGAGTTCTAGAGATCCGTTTGATGCATATGATAGCTTTTTGGAAAGCTCTACTCTTCTAGTTTTATCCTATAAATACTGAAGGTATGTCATTTCGATGACTAGGAATTTCTGTAGAAGCAAAGTTCTCACTTTAGGCTATTATTTCTCAAAGTTTGGAGTGGCAATGAGTTAATGGTGACCATAGAGGTGTTCTAGTGTCACATTAATTCATTTCTTGTGGTGTTTCATACATCAACAAGTGGTATCAGAGCAGAAAGATTCTTGAGAGCAGAAGACGACAAAGGTACGAGAAGTTTTGTAAAGTTTTCCATTAAAGTTTTAAAGGTGAAGCATTTGAAGACACAAGGCATCAAAAGGTTACTTCAAAAGTATCCTCATACACAAAGAACTTCAAAAGGTATTATCCTTTATCCTTTAAGCTCACAGGTTGCAGCAGAAGAAAAGAACTATGGCAGATCATATCTCCATTAACAAACTGGACAGAGATAATTACCCCGCATGGGTAATGAGAATGGAAGCCTTACTTATGAGTAAGGATCTCATGGTATATGTAACAGGTGAAGAAGAGAAGCCAGTATTTGAAGATGAAAGCCGACCAAAGAAAGAGGAACTTGATGCTTTAAAGCATTGGCAGAAGAAGGATGCAAGTGCAAAAGCATACATCTACAATACAATCTCTGATCATTTGCTACCACACATCAGAGGATTGAATCATCTGAAGATATATGGAATGCATTGGAGTATCATTTCCAAAGTACTACTAAAGCACGGAAAGCAAGTCTATGGTCAGAGTTTACAACATTCAAGAAGAAGCCAAGTCAAACCATTAGTGATTATGTCACTAAGATGAAGGATCTTGCAGATAGTCTTGGATCCATAGATGAAGATGTTGAAGATCACAGATTGATTGCTCAGCTACTTGTAGGTTTGAGAGGGGATGAAAGGTGGAAACCTTTTGTCTTATCAACAGAACTTTCATTAAATCATTATGTTCCAGATTTGAACCAGTTGCTTGGTTTGATGCTCACATATGAGCAAGACTTGAAGGGAGATGGAGATAAAGGACAAAGTTCTGCAATGTACATGAAGAACAAGAAGAAAGGAGATAAAGGTAAAGCAAAGGATGAAGAAGAGTCAACTTCTCAAGTTTATTATGCAAGAGGTAAAGGCACTGGCAGAGGAAGAGCAAGAGGTTTTGGAAGAGGAAGAGGTAATCAAAATAACAAAAAGAAGGCTTGCTGGATCTGTGGATTGAGTAATCATTTAGCTCATGACTGTTGGCACAACCAAAAAGGATCAAACCAGAATCAAAACAACAATAGCAGAGGCCGAGGTGGAAGATATCAAAGTAATTTTCAGAGAGGTAGACAAAGTCAAAGAGGAGGCTATGGTAGAGGTGGAGGAAGAAGTTGGGGACAGAATCAATCTTACAACACCACCTACTACAACTATGCAAATGACACACAGAATGAAAGTCATACATCATTGATGATGAACTCAATCAACACATCAGATAAAGAAGATCTAAAGGTATTTTACATTGACTCTGGATGTTCTAATCATTTGTCAGGAAACATAGAATTGATGTCAGAATTGGAAAAAGGCATTTCTAGTCATACAGTTCAAACAGGTGATAATACAAGACATAGTGTACATTCAATTGGAAAAGTGAAATGCAAGAGTGGAGCAGATTTGCTAACCAATGTTTTGTATGTTCCTACAATACCTAAAAACTTGATTAGTGTGGGACAGATAGTTGAAAAAGGTTTTCAAGTTAGGTTTACAAATGAAGGAGTATTTGTTGAAGATCCAGAGAATGGATATAATCAGATTGTCTCTGGTAAGAAAGAAGGTAGACTCTTTACTTTAAGAGTACAAGGGAACATTGGTCAAGCTTTGCTCACACATGGTGAAGCAGTGATTACAGAACTTGATCTCTGGCATAAGAGATTAGGTCATTTCAATGAAAGAGGAATTAAAGCTATGGTTGCTAATCAGTCTGTACTAGGATTACCAAATGTGCAAAGTCAACATATGGTTTATAAATGTGAAGCATGTCAAATGGGAAAAGCACACAGGTTACCATTTCAGAAGAAAGGATTCAAACATGATGGAGTACTTGAGCTCATTCATACAGATGTATGGGGACCAACAAAAGAAGGATCTATCAGTGGCTCAAGGTATTATGTTCTTTTCATTGATGATGCTACAAGATGGATAACATTATATGTTTTGAAGGAAAGATCAGAAGTGTTTGGAGCCTTCAAGCATTTTCATGCATATGCAGAGAGAGTAACAGGTCAAAAGCTTAAAAGACTGAGGTCTGATGGAGGGGGAGAATACTTCTCCCAAGAGTTCAATGATTATCTTTGGAATGCAGGTATTAAGAGAGAAATAACTTGCAGGTATACACCACAACAAAATGGTGTAGCAGAAAGAAGGAACAGGACTTTGGTTGAGTTTGCTAGAGCTATGTTGAAGGAGAAGAATTGTCCAAATTATCTTTGGGCTTAGGCTGTAAATACAGCTACATATCTTGTGAATAGATTACCATGTGCAGCTCTGAATGGAATGACTCCATATGAAGCTTGGTGGGGTAAGAAACCAACACTAGATCATTGTAGAGTGTTTGGATCAATTGCATATGCTTATGTGCCATCACAGCTTAGGCATAAACTTGAACCAAAGGCAGAAAAATATGTGTTCATTGGTTATGATGAAAAGCAGATGGGTTACAGGTTGTGGAATCCTTTAACCAAACAATTTCTTGTTTCTAGAGATGTTACATTTGATGAAAAGAAAAGTTGGTATGCAGATCAAAGTCATACAGCTGAAGAATTTCAAGAAGAGGTAAGAAGATGTGAGAAAGGAAAATCAATTGTGCAGGTAAATAGAGATGAAGACTATATGCAAGCAAGTACATCCAGAAGTGGATTAACAAGAAGGAATGAAGAAGCTCCTATATTTGATGAAGAAGTGTATCCAGACACATATGAAGAATGTGAACCAAGAAAGTCAAGCAAGACTAGAAGACAACCAGAAAGGTATTCTTATGATACTTCTTACATAACTCAGAAGAACTATGCATATATGGTCAAAGATGATGAAGAACCTCAGAACTATGATGAAGCTAAAGGTAAGAAGCAATGGGAAGAAGCAATGAAGGAAGAGTTCAATGCACTGGAGGAGAACAAGACATGGGAACTTGTTCCTAAACCAAATGGTAAGAAAGTAATTGGAAATAAATGGGTTTATAAAGTGAAGAAGCTTGCAGATGGAAGTATAGCCAGATACAAAGCTAGATTGGTGGTGAAAGGCTATGCCCAGACCTATGGCATAGATTATGATGAGACATTCAGTCCCGTAGCTAAGATGTCAACTATAAGGACAATCATTGCTATTGCAGCTTCAAAAGGATGGACTCTAAGTCAATTGGATATAAAAAATGCATTCTTGAATGGATACATATCAGATGACGTATACATGGAACAACCTCAAGGGTTTATAGATTCCAGGTATCCAAATTTTGTTTGCAGGTTGAGAAGAGCATTGTATGGATTGAAGCAAGCTCCAAGAGCTTGGAACTATAGACTGGTGAAGTATCTCAATGATCTTGGATATCAAAGTTCAAAAGCAGACCCAAGTCTACTTATTAGAAGAACAGAGGAAGGTACAATCTACATTTGTATTTATGTAGATGACATTATAATCACAGGTACTTCAAATGAAGGAATCAAGGAGGTAAAGAGATTGCTTGAAAAAGAATTCAAGATCAGTGACCTAGGAAAGTTATCATACTTTCTTGGAATGGAAGTTACTTATACAGATCATGGCATATATGTGTCACAAGAAAGGTATCTTCTGAACTTGTTGAAGAAGTTTGATATGGAAAATTGCAGAGAAGCTTCAACTCCACTTGAAGTTAATCACAAGCTCAGTAAATATGATGGTGCATACTACAAAGATATGAGGAAGTATCAATCTCTTGTGGGTAGTTTGATTTATGTTACACTAACAAGACCTGATCTTAGTTATGCAGTGGGAGTTTTGTCACAATTCATGCATTTTCCAAAGGACCCACATTGGATTGCAGGTCAAAGAGTTCTCAGATATATCAAAGGAACTATAAAGGAAGGATTATATTATCCTTTTACATCAGATTTGAAGTTGAGAGCCTATAGTGATTCAGATTGGGCAGGTAACTAGGATGACAGAAGATCAACTCATGGTTACATGATATACATTGGTGATAAGCTTGTAAGTTGGTGTTCAAAGAAACAACATACAGTAGCATTATCATCAACTGAAGCTGAGTACAAAGGACTTGTGGAAGCAGCTAAGGAGGTCATATGGATGCAGACATTGTTCAAAAGCTTGGGCATTGATCAAGGTACACCTACAATACATGGAGATAATATGAGTTCACTTTATCTTGCAGCAAATCCAGTTTTTCATGCACGGACAAAGCACATAGAGATACAGTATCATTTTCTCAGAGAAAAGGTAATGGAGAAGGAGATTGAAGTGGAGTACATTTCTACTAAAGATCAGTTAGCAGACATAATGACAAAGAGCTTGGATGGTGTGAAGACCAGCAGATTCAAAAGCATGGCAAGAGTAAAAGAAAAGAAGATATGAAGAAAGAGGGAATGTCAATTAGTGATTGAGGGGGAGCTGTTGGAGAAACAATCACTAACTGGATATATATTTGAAGGTCAAATCTTAGGAAGAAAATCCCATGCCTATGTGAAGGGACAAATTCACAAATGTATTATACTTGTAAAGTTAGTTCA
Source organism: Ceratopteris richardii (assembly GCA_020310875.1). Taxonomy (NCBI): domain Eukaryota; kingdom Viridiplantae; phylum Streptophyta; class Polypodiopsida; order Polypodiales; family Pteridaceae; genus Ceratopteris; species Ceratopteris richardii. The sequence goes on along the minus strand of CM035433.1, from coordinate 60,851,539 downwards.
CTTTAGTTCTAGAAGTTTTTCAAAAGTCACGGGAATGAGAAAGTCTATATAAGTTAGTTAGTATTAACTGACGCGGTGAGAAGAAGAAGGAGGAAGACAATGAGAAAGTGAGAAGAACTCATTTTTGTATGACTGAGTATAGTCGGGCTTCTCTGAGCGAGAAAGCACTTGTAAGCTTCTGAGTTTTCATAGTTATGACAAGAACTAGTTAAAGTTCTGTGTATAAGTCTTCTTCCTCCATCTCCAGTGTTTGTCTTCTGTGTAATGATTTGAAAGGTTGAAGTTTTCCAAGCAAGTCGATGCGTGGCATCGTATCTCACTTGATAAGTCCTTATCTTCATATCTGATTTTTATCTACTGCCAAATCTTCTTGAAAAGATGATGTTGTTGGAGCAACTCGATGCCTGGCATCGAATTCCAGTTGATAAGTCATATTGTAAGTGTGCATGAAATCACCTATAGTTTTGGTGTCCAGAAGATCAAGACTTTATGCGGGAAGTCGATGCCCGGCATCAAATCCCTGCTGAAAAGTGGCCAAAAACATCCCAAGTCGATGCCCGGCATCGAATTCTCGTTGCAAGTCGATGCTAGGCATCGAATTCTAATTTTAAACAGGCGCTCTTACTATAACAGGAAAGATTTCCAGTTTTGGAAGGTCATACAGGGTCATCTTGTGAAGGCCATAACTTGAGTTCTAGAGATCCGTTTGATGCATATGATAGCTTTTTGGAAAGCTCTACTCTTCTAGTTTTATCCTATAAATACTGAAGGTATGTCATTTCGATGACTAGGAATTTCTGTAGAAGCAAAGTTCTCACTTTAGGCTATTATTTCTCAAAGTTTGGAGTGGCAATGAGTTAATGGTGACCATAGAGGTGTTCTAGTGTCACATTAATTCATTTCTTGTGGTGTTTCATACATCAACAAGTGGTATCAGAGCAGAAAGATTCTTGAGAGCAGAAGACGACAAAGGTACGAGAAGTTTTGTAAAGTTTTCCATTAAAGTTTTAAAGGTGAAGCATTTGAAGACACAAGGCATCAAAAGGTTACTTCAAAAGTATCCTCATACACAAAGAACTTCAAAAGGTATTATCCTTTATCCTTTAAGCTCACAGGTTGCAGCAGAAGAAAAGAACTATGGCAGATCATATCTCCATTAACAAACTGGACAGAGATAATTACCCCGCATGGGTAATGAGAATGGAAGCCTTACTTATGAGTAAGGATCTCATGGTATATGTAACAGGTGAAGAAGAGAAGCCAGTATTTGAAGATGAAAGCCGACCAAAGAAAGAGGAACTTGATGCTTTAAAGCATTGGCAGAAGAAGGATGCAAGTGCAAAAGCATACATCTACAATACAATCTCTGATCATTTGCTACCACACATCAGAGGATTGGAATCATCTGAAGATATATGGAATGCATTGGAGTATCATTTCCAAAGTACTACTAAAGCACGGAAAGCAAGTCTATGGTCAGAGTTTACAACATTCAAGAAGAAGCCAAGTCAAACCATTAGTGATTATGTCACTAAGATGAAGGATCTTGCAGATAGTCTTGGATCCATAGATGAAGATGTTGAAGATCACAGATTGATTGCTCAGCTACTTGTAGGTTTGAGAGGGGATGAAAGGTGGAAACCTTTTGTCTTATCAACAGAACTTTCATTAAATCATTATGTTCCAGATTTGAACCAGTTGCTTGGTTTGATGCTCACATATGAGCAAGACTTGAAGGGAGATGGAGATAAAGGACAAAGTTCTGCAATGTACATGAAGAACAAGAAGAAAGGAGATAAAGGTAAAGCAAAGGATGAAGAAGAGTCAACTTCTCAAGTTTATTATGCAAGAGGTAAAGGCACTGGCAGAGGAAGAGCAAGAGGTTTTGGAAGAGGAAGAGGTAATCAAAATAACAAAAAGAAGGCTTGCTGGATCTGTGGATTGAGTAATCATTTAGCTCATGACTGTTGGCACAACCAAAAAGGATCAAACCAGAATCAAAACAACAATAGCAGAGGCCGAGGTGGAAGATATCAAAGTAATTTTCAGAGAGGTAGACAAAGTCAAAGAGGAGGCTATGGTAGAGGTGGAGGAAGAAGTTGGGGACAGAATCAATCTTACAACACCACCTACTACAACTATGCAAATGACACACAGAATGAAAGTCATACATCATTGATGATGAACTCAATCAACACATCAGATAAAGAAGATCTAAAGGTATTTTACATTGACTCTGGATGTTCTAATCATTTGTCAGGAAACATAGAATTGATGTCAGAATTGGAAAAAGGCATTTCTAGTCATACAGTTCAAACAGGTGATAATACAAGACATAGTGTACATTCAATTGGAAAAGTGAAATGCAAGAGTGGAGCAGATTTGCTAACCAATGTTTTGTATGTTCCTACAATACCTAAAAACTTGATTAGTGTGGGACAGATAGTTGAAAAAGGTTTTCAAGTTAGGTTTACAAATGAAGGAGTATTTGTTGAAGATCCAGAGAATGGATATAATCAGATTGTCTCTGGTAAGAAAGAAGGTAGACTCTTTACTTTAAGAGTACAAGGGAACATTGGTCAAGCTTTGCTCACACATGGTGAAGCAGTGATTACAGAACTTGATCTCTGGCATAAGAGATTAGGTCATTTCAATGAAAGAGGAATTAAAGCTATGGTTGCTAATCAGTCTGTACTAGGATTACCAAATGTGCAAAGTCAACATATGGTTTATAAATGTGAAGCATGTCAAATGGGAAAAGCACACAGGTTACCATTTCAGAAGAAAGGATTCAAACATGATGGAGTACTTGAGCTCATTCATACAGATGTATGGGGACCAACAAAAGAAGGATCTATCAGTGGCTCAAGGTATTATGTTCTTTTCATTGATGATGCTACAAGATGGATAACATTATATGTTTTGAAGGAAAGATCAGAAGTGTTTGGAGCCTTCAAGCATTTTCATGCATATGCAGAGAGAGTAACAGGTCAAAAGCTTAAAAGACTGAGGTCTGATGGAGGGGGAGAATACTTCTCCCAAGAGTTCAATGATTATCTTTGGAATGCAGGTATTAAGAGAGAAATAACTTGCAGGTATACACCACAACAAAATGGTGTAGCAGAAAGAAGGAACAGGACTTTGGTTGAGTTTGCTAGAGCTATGTTGAAGGAGAAGAATTGTCCAAATTATCTTTGGGCTTAGGCTGTAAATACAGCTACATATCTTGTGAATAGATTACCATGTGCAGCTCTGAATGGAATGACTCCATATGAAGCTTGGTGGGGTAAGAAACCAACACTAGATCATTGTAGAGTGTTTGGATCAATTGCATATGCTTATGTGCCATCACAGCTTAGGCATAAACTTGAACCAAAGGCAGAAAAATATGTGTTCATTGGTTATGATGAAAAGCAGATGGGTTACAGGTTGTGGAATCCTTTAACCAAACAATTTCTTGTTTCTAGAGATGTTACATTTGATGAAAAGAAAAGTTGGTATGCAGATCAAAGTCATACAGCTGAAGAATTTCAAGAAGAGGTAAGAAGATGTGAGAAAGGAAAATCAATTGTGCAGGTAAATAGAGATGAAGACTATATGCAAGCAAGTACATCCAGAAGTGGATTAACAAGAAGGAATGAAGAAGCTCCTATATTTGATGAAGAAGTGTATCCAGACACATATGAAGAATGTGAACCAAGAAGGTCAAGCAAGACTAGAAGACAACCAGAAAGGTATTCTTATGATACTTCTTACATAACTCAGAAGAACTATGCATATATGGTCAAAGATGATGAAGAACCTCAGAACTATGATGAAGCTAAAGGTAAGAAGCAATGGGAAGAAGCAATGAAGGAAGAGTTCAATGCACTGGAGGAGAACAAGACATGGGAACTTGTTCCTAAACCAAATGGTAAGAAAGTAATTGGAAATAAATGGGTTTATAAAGTGAAGAAGCTTGCAGATGGAAGTATAGCCAGATACAAAGCTAGATTGGTGGTGAAAGGCTATGCCCAGACCTATGGCATAGATTATGATGAGACATTCAGTCCCGTAGCTAAGATGTCAACTATAAGGACAATCATTGCTATTGCAGCTTCAAAAGGATGGACTCTAAGTCAATTGGATATAAAAAATGCATTCTTGAATGGATACATATCAGATGACGTATACATGGAACAACCTCAAGGGTTTATAGATTCCAGGTATCCAAATTTTGTTTGCAGGTTGAGAAGAGCATTGTATGGATTGAAGCAAGCTCCAAGAGCTTGGAACTATAGACTGGTGAAGTATCTCAATGATCTTGGATATCAAAGTTCAAAAGCAGACCCAAGTCTACTTATTAGAAGAACAGAGGAAGGTACAATCTACATTTGTATTTATGTAGATGACATTATAATCACAGGTACTTCAAATGAAGGAATCAAGGAGGTAAAGAGATTGCTTGAAAAAGAATTCAAGATCAGTGACCTAGGAAAGTTATCATACTTTCTTGGAATGGAAGTTACTTATACAGATCATGGCATATATGTGTCACAAGAAAGGTATCTTCTGAACTTGTTGAAGAAGTTTGATATGGAAAATTGCAGAGAAGCTTCAACTCCACTTGAAGTTAATCACAAGCTCAGTAAATATGATGGTGCATACTACAAAGATATGAGGAAGTATCAATCTCTTGTGGGTAGTTTGATTTATGTTACACTAACAAGACCTGATCTTAGTTGCAGTCGGAGTTTTGTCACAATTCATGCATTTTCCAAAGGACCCACATTGGATTGCAGGTCAAAGAGTTCTCAGATATATCAAAGGAACTATAAAGGAAGGATTATATTATCCTTTTACATCAGATTTGAAGTTGAGAGCCTATAGTGATTCAGATTGGGCAGGTAACTAGGATGACAGAAGATCAACTCATGGTTACATGATATACATTGGTGATAAGCTTGTAAGTTGGTGTTCAAAGAAACAACATACAGTAGCATTATCATCAACTGAAGCTGAGTACAAAGGACTTGTGGAAGCAGCTAAGGAGGTCATATGGATGCAGACATTGTTCAAAAGCTTGGGCATTGATCAAGGTACACCTACAATACATGGAGATAATATGAGTTCACTTTATCTTGCAGCAAATCCAGTTTTTCATGCAAGGACAAAGCACATAGAGATACAGTATCATTTTCTCAGAGAAAAGGTAATGGAGAAGGAGATTGAAGTGGAGTACATTTCTACTAAAGATCAGTTAGCAGACATAATGACAAAGAGCTTGGATGGTGTGAAGACCAGCAGATTCAAAAGCATGGCAAGAGTAAAAGAAAAGAAGATATGAAGAAAGAGGGAATGTCAATTAGTGATTGAGGGGGAGCTGTTGGAGAAACAATCACTAACTGGATATATATTTGAAGGTCAAATCTTAGGAAGAAAATCCCATGCCTATGTGAAGGGACAAATTCACAAATGTACTATACTTGTAAAGTTAGTTCACTTTAGTTCTAGAAGTTTTTCAAAAGTCACGGGAATGAGAAAGTCTATATAAGTTAGTTAGTATTATTTGACGCGGTGAGAAGAAGAAGGAGGAAGACAATGAGAAAGTGAGAAGAACTCATTTTTGTATGACTGAGTATAGTCGGGCTTCTCTGAGCGAGAAAGCACTTGTAAGCTTCTGAGTTTTCATAGTTATGACAAGAACTAGTTAAAGTTCTGTGTATAAGTCTTCTTCCTCCATCTCCAGTGTTTGTCTTCTGTGTAATGATTTGAAAGGTTGAAGTTTTCCAAGCAAGTCGATGCGTGGCATCGTATCTCACTTGATAAGTCCTTATCTTCATATCTGATTTTTATCTACTGCCAAATCTTCTTGAAAAGATGATGTTGTTGGAGCAACTCGATGCCTGGCATCGAATTCCAGTTGATAAGTCATATTGTAAGTGTGCATGAAATCACCTATAGTTTTGGTGTCCAGAAGATCAAGACTTTATGCGGGAAGTCGATGCCCGGCATCAAATCCCTGCTGAAAAGTGGCCAAAAACATCCCAAGTCGATGCCCGGCATCGAATTCTCGTTGCAAGTCGATGCTAGGCATCGAATTCTAATTTTAAACAGGCGCTCTTACTATAAGAGGAAAGATTTCCAGTTTTGGAAGGTCATACAGGGTCATCTTGTGAAGGCCATAACTTGAGTTCTAGAGATCCGTTTGATGCATATGATAGCTTTTTGGAAAGCTCTACTCTTCTAGTTTTATCCTATAAATACTGAAGGTATGTCATTTCGATGACTAGGAATTTCTGTAGAAGCAAAGTTCTCACTTTAGGCTATTATTTCTCAAAGTTTGGAGTGGCAATGAGTTAATGGTGACCATAGAGGTGTTCTAGTGTCACATTAATTCATTTCTTGTGGTGTTTCATACATCAACAAGTGGTATCAGAGCAGAAAGATTCTTGAGAGCAGAAGACGACAAAGGTACGAGAAGTTTTGTAAAGTTTTCCATTAAAGTTTTAAAGGTGAAGCATTTGAAGACACAAGGCATCAAAAGGTTACTTCAAAAGTATCCTCATACACAAAGAACTTCAAAAGGTATTATCCTTTATCCTTTAAGCTCACAGGTTGCAGCAGAAGAAAAGAACTATGGCAGATCATATCTCCATTAACAAACTGGACAGAGATAATTACCCCGCATGGGTAATGAGAATGGAAACCTTACTTATGAGTAAGGATCTCATGGTATATGTAACAGGTGAAGAAGAGAAGCCAGTATTTGAAGATGAAAGCCGACCAAAGAAAGAGGAACTTGATGCTTTAAAGCATTGGCAGAAGAAGGATGCAAGTGCAAAAGCATACATCTACAATACAATCTCTGATCATTTGCTACCACACATCAGAGGATTGGAATCATCTGAAGATATATGGAATGCATTGGAGTATCATTTCCAAAGTACTACTAAAGCACGGAAAGCAAGTCTATGGTCAGAGTTTACAACATTCAAGAAGAAGCCAAGTCAAACCATTAGTGATTATGTCACTAAGATGAAGGATCTTGCAGATAGTCTTGGATCCATAGATGAAGATGTTGAAGATCACAGATTGATTGCTCAGCTACTTGCAGGTTTGAGAGGGGATGAAAGGTGGAAACCTTTTGTCTTATCAACAGAACTTTCATTAAATCATTATGTTCCAGATTTGAACCAGTTGCTTGGTTTGATGCTCACATATGAGCAAGACTTGAAGGGAGATGGAGATAAAGGACAAAGTTCTGCAATGTACATGAAGAACAAGAAGAAAGGAGATAAAGGTAAAGCAAAGGATGAAGAAGAGTCAACTTCTCAAGTTTATTATGCAAGAGGTAAAGGCACTGGCAGAGGAAGAGCAAGAGGTTTTGGAAGAGGAAGAGGTAATCAAAATAACAAAAAGAAGGCTTGTTGGATCTGTGGATTGAGTAATCATTTAGCTCATGACTGTTGGCACAACCAAAAAGGATCAAACCAGAATCAAAACAACAATAGCAGAGGCCGAGGTGGAAGATATCAAAGTAATTTTCAGAGAGGTAGACAAAGTCAAAGAGGAGGCTATGGTAGAGGTGGAGGAAGAAGTTGGGGACAGAATCAATCTTACAACACCACCTACTACAACTATGCAAATGACACACAGAATGAAAGTCATACATCATTGATGATGAACTCAATCAACACATCAGATAAAGAAGATCTAAAGGTATTTTACATTGACTCTGGATGTTCTAATCATTTGTCAGGAAACATAGAATTGATGTCAGAATTGGAAAAAGGCATTTCTAGTCATACAGTTCAAACAGGTGATAATACAAGACATAGTGTACATTCAATTGGAAAAGTGAAATGCAAGAGTGGAGCAGATTTGCTAACCAATGTTTTGTATGTTCCTACAATACCTAAAAACTTGATTAGTGTGGGACAGATAGTTGAAAAAGGTTTTCAAGTTAGGTTTACAAATGAAGGAGTATTTGTTGAAGATCCAGAGAATGGATATAATCAGATTGTCTCTGGTAAGAAAGAAGGTAGACTCTTTACTTTAAGAGTACAAGGGAACATTGGTCAAGCTTTGCTCACACATGGTGAAGCAGTGATTACAGAACTTGATCTCTGGCATAAGAGATTAGGTCATTTCAATGAAAGAGGAATTAAAGCTATGGTTGCTAATCAGTCTGTACTAGGATTACCAAATGTGCAAAGTCAACATATGGTTTATAAATGTGAAGCATGTCAAATGGGAAAAGCACACAGGTTACCATTTCAGAAGAAAGGATTCAAACATGATGGAGTACTTGAGCTCATTCATACAGATGTATGGGGACCAACAAAAGAAGGATCTATCAGTGGCTCAAGGTATTATGTTCTTTTCATTGATGATGCTACAAGATGGATAACATTATATGTTTTGAAGGAAAGATCAGAAGTGTTTGGAGCCTTCAAGCATTTTCATGCATATGCAGAGAGAGTAACAGGTCAAAAGCTTAAAAGACTGAGGTCTGATGGAGGGGGAGAATACTTCTCCCAAGAGTTCAATGATTATCTTTGGAATGCAGGTATTAAGAGAGAAATAACTTGCAGGTATACACCACAACAAAATGGTGTAGCAGAAAGAAGGAACAGGACTTTGGTTGAGTTTGCTAGAGCTATGTTGAAGGAGAAGAATTGTCCAAATTATCTTTGGGCTTAGGCTGTAAATACAGCTACATATCTTGTGAATAGATTACCATGTGCAGCTCTGAATGGAATGACTCCATATGAAGCTTGGTGGGGTAAGAAACCAACACTAGATCATTGTAGAGTGTTTGGATCAATTGCATATGCTTATGTGCCATCACAGCTTAGGCATAAACTTGAACCAAAGGCAGAAAAATATGTGTTCATTGGTTATGATGAAAAGCAGATGGGTTACAGGTTGTGGAATCCTTTAACCAAACAATTTCTTGTTTCTAGAGATGTTACATTTGATGAAAAGAAAAGTTGGTATGCAGATCAAAGTCATACAGCTGAAGAATTTCAAGAAGAGGTAAGAAGATGTGAGAAAGGAAAATCAATTGTGCAGGTAAATAGAGATGAAGACTATATGCAAGCAAGTACATCCAGAAGTGGATTAACAAGAAGGAATGAAGAAGCTCCTATATTTGATGAAGAAGTGTATCCAGACACATATGAAGAATGTGAACCAAGAAGGTCAAGCAAGACTAGAAGACAACCAGAAAGGTATTCTTATGATACTTCTTACATAACTCAGAAGAACTATGCATATATGGTCAAAGATGATGAAGAACCTCAGAACTATGATGAAGCTAAAGGTAAGAAGCAATGGGAAGAAGCAATGAAGGAAGAGTTCAATGCACTGGAGGAGAACAAGACATGGGAACTTGTTCCTAAACCAAATGGTAAGAAAGTAATTGGAAATAAATGGGTTTATAAAGTGAAGAAGCTTGCAGATGGAAGTATAGCCAGATACAAAGCTAGATTGGTGGTGAAAGGCTATGCCCAGACCTATGGCATAGATTATGATGAGACATTCAGTCCCGTAGCTAAGATGTCAACTATATTAAGGACAATCATTGCTATTGCAGCTTCAAAAGGATGGACTCTAAGTCAATTGGATATAAAAAATGCATTCTTGAATGGATACATATCAGATGACGTATACATGGAACAACCTCAAGGGTTTATAGATTCCAGGTATCCAAATTTTGTTTGCAGGTTGAGAAGAGCATTGTATGGATTGAAGCAAGCTCCAAGAGCTTGGAACTATAGACTGGTGAAGTATCTCAATGATCTTGGATATCAAAGTTCAAAAGCAGACCCAAGTCTACTTATTAGAAGAACAGAGGAAGGTACAATCTACATTTGTATTTATGTAGATGACATTATAATCACAGGTACTTCAAATGAAGGAATCAAGGAGGTAAAGAGATTGCTTGAAAAAGAATTCAAGATCAGTGACCTAGGAAAGTTATCATACTTTCTTGGAATGGAAGTTACTTATACAGATCATGGCATATATGTGTCACAAGAAAGGTATCTTCTGAACTTGTTGAAGAAGTTTGATATGGAAAATTGCAGAGAAGCTTCAACTCCACTTGAAGTTAATCACAAGCTCAGTAAATATGATGGTGCATACTACAAAGATATGAGGAAGTATCAATCTCTTGTGGGTAGTTTGATTTATGTTACACTAACAAGACCTGATCTTAGTTATGCAGTGGGAGTTTTGTCACAATTCATGCATTTTCCAAAGGACCCACATTGGATTGCAGGTCAAAGAGTTCTCAGATATATCAAAGGAACTATAAAGGAAGGATTATATTATCCTTTTACATCAGATTTGAAGTTGAGAGCCTATAGTGATTCAGATTGGGCAGGTAACCAAGATGACAGAAGATCAACTCATGGTTACATGATATACATTGGTGATAAGCTTGTAAGTTGGTGTTCAAAGAAACAACATACAGTAGCATTATCATCAACTGAAGCTGAGTACAAAGGACTTGTGGAAGCAGCTAAGGAGGTCATATGGATGCAGACATTGTTCAAAAGCTTGGGCATTGATCAAGGTACACCTACAATACATGGAGATAATATGAGTTCACTTTATCTTGCAGCAAATCCAGTTTTTCATGCAAGGACAAAGCACATAGAGATACAGTATCATTTTCTCAGAGAAAAGGTAATGGAGAAGGAGATTGAAGTGGAGTACATTTCTACTAAAGATCAGTTAGCAGACATAATGACAAAGAGCTTGGATGGTGTGAAGACCAGCAGATTCAAAAGCATGGCAAGAGTAAAAGAAAAGAAGATATGAAGAAAGAGGGAATGTCAATTAGTGATTGAGGGGGAGCTGTTGGAGAAACAATCACTAACTGGATATATATTTGAAGGTCAAATCTTAGGAAGAAAATCCCATGCCTATGTGAAGGGACAAATTCACAAATGTATTATACTTGTAAAGTTAGTTCACTTTAGTTCTAGAAGTTTTTCAAAAGTCACGGGAATGAGAAAGTCTATATAAGTTAGTTAGTATTAACTGACGCGGTGAGAAGAAGAAGGAGGAAGACAATGAGAAAGTGAGAAGAACTCATTTTTGTATGACTGAGTATAGTCGGGCTTCTCTGAGCGAGAAAGCACTTGTAAGCTTCTGAGTTTTCATAGTTATGACAAGAACTAGTTAAAGTTCTGTGTATAAGTCTTCTTCCTCCATCTCCAGTGTTTGTCTTCTGTGTAATGATTTGAAAGGTTGAAGTTTTCCAAGCAAGTCGATGCGTGGCATCGAATCTCACTTGATAAGTCCTTATCTTCATATCTGATTTTTATCTACTGCCAAATCTTCTTGAAAAGATGATGTTGTTGGAGCAACTCGATGCCTGGCATCGAATTCCAGTTGATAAGTCATATTGTAAGTGTGCATGAAATCACCTATAGTTTTGGTGTCCAGAATATCAAGACTTTATGCGGGAAGTCGATGCCCGGCATCGAATCCCTGCTGAAAAGTGGCCAAAAACATCCCAAGTCGATGCCCGGCATCGAATTCTCGTTGCAAGTCGATGCTAGGCATCGAATTCTAATTTTAAACAGGCGCTCTTACTATAACAGGAAAGATTTCCAGTTTTGGAAGGTCATACAAGGTCATCTTGTGAAGGCCATAACTTGAGTTCTAGAGATCCGTTTGATGCATATGATAGCTTGTTGGAAAGCTCTACTCTTCTAGTTTCAGCCTATAAAGTTGCATGGAGAAATAATACTTGAGCTAGGAGAAATTAGCAAAATACTGAAGGTATGTCATTTCGGTGACTAGGAATCTCTGTAGAAGCAAAGTTCTCACTTTAGGCTATTATTTCTCAAAGTTTGGAGTGGAAATGAGTTAATGGTGACCATAGAGGTGTTCTAGTGTCACATTAATTCATTTCTTGTGGTGTTTCATACATCAACAAGATGTACCCCCAATACAATGGAATACCATCCATAAGACACAAGAGGAAATGGAGTCAGTACGCTCATTAGAATCAGACCCATCATGGTTGCACGAGGATAATCATTTATGGATGTGTAAAGTAGCCAGACAAGAGGAAGAACAATTAGAAACGAGGACTTTAGGTTCCGAACAACATCCACGAACCCTTCAAAACCCAGCTTATGCACCTGTAGTATTTCTAGATGAGGAGTTTGAACCCCATGGTTGGGCAGAAATCCTAGCAACCATGGATGTAGCCATCAATGAAGAACAATGGACACCCCACTATGACGAGGATGGCTATGACATTTCAGTTTTCACGATAGAGCCAATCATGTGTGATTCAATTATAGAAGAATGCGAACCGAACACTGATGCATTTGAGGATGCAAATGACTTTGATCTAGAGTCAATCATTATGGATCCTCCTTTTGCATCAGAGGAAGAATATTTCTACGAAGTAGAAACTCATCCTCAGAGACATGAAGAAATTATGAATGAGGTGAGGTTAACCACTCAAGTGACTGTCAAAAGTGAAGGAAAGAAAAGAAAGAAGAAAGAAACCATGTCAGAAGAAGAAGAGTCCTTGTTTGAGGTTCCCGAGAACTTCAAAAAGTATGAAATAGAAGATAGACGAATCATGGTACGAATGCCTCACAGAAAAGCTGACGTTGGAGAAGTATATGATAATCGAGAGAAAACCAAAAGAATCATAGTCACCATAGAAGGAGAAGAAGAAAAATGTACCTACATATGACTTGACGACTGAAGAAGAGGAAGAATTAGTGGCCCTATTACGCGAATATAGAGATGTGTTCGCTTGGAGTTACAAAGACTTGAAAGGAGTAGATCCAGATATATGTTCTCATAGAATTCCTATGACTCCAGATGCAAAACCTACAAAACAGAAACCATACACGTACAATGATAACTACGCTATGAAGATTAAAGAAGAAATAGACCGTTTGATAGAAGCAGGATTTATTTACGAAATTGAGCATACCGAATGGGTATCCCCCATTGTGGTTGTGCCTAAGAAGAATGGAAAATTGTGTGTGTGTATTAACCTTAAAAAAGTTAATGCCACCACAATTAGAGGCAGTTATCCTCTTCCTATCACAGAACACCTATTGGAAAGAGTTGCGGGCAAGGAAGTTTACAGCTTTCTTGATGGTTTCTCAGGCTATAATCAAGTAGCCATTGCTCCATAAGATCAACACAAGACTAATTTTGCCACAGAATGGGGAGTTTTTGCATTTCGTGTGATGCCTTTTGGCTTAACAAATGCACGCGCCACTTTCCAGCGACTCATGTGTCACGTTTTTAAGGAATTCTTCACAAGAATTTGGAAGTTTATGTCGATGACCTATGTGCTCATTCGAACATCCGGCAAACTCATATCCCAGAGTTAAGACAAGTGTTTGACAAATGTCAAGAATATCAGGTTTGCTTGAACCCAGAAAAGTGTGTTTTCATGGTCAGACAAGGCAAAATTTTAGGATACATTGTGTCAAAGAATGGAATCTCGACAGATGAAGAAAAGTGAAAGTAATTGCAGATCTACCTAGACCAACTAACGTAAAAGAGGTACATGCATTTATGGGTCATTGTGGTTATTACAGACGATTCATACACATGTATACAATCATAGCCAAGCCTCTGTACTCTCTTTTGACCAAGTTTGAATGGACAGATGAGTGTGAGAATTCATTCAATGAACTTAAACGATGTTTGTGCTCAGCACCTATATTGACAACCCCAGATTGGAGTAAGCCATTCCATGTACATGTGGATGCATCCAACTATGCTATAGGATGTGTGTTAGCACAACCCACGAATGAAGGAAATATAGATCTCCCCATAGCTTACGCGAGCAGACAGTTGAATGCAGCAGAAAGAAATTATACCACTACGGAACGAGAAGGATTAGGAATGAATCTACGCAGTAAAGAAATTCAGGCATTATTTATTGGCAAACAAGTTCAAGTTCATTATAGATCATCAAGCGTTATTGTACTTAGTTAATAAACCATGTAACACGGGAAGATTGATACGTTGGTTTCTATTACTCATGGAGTATGATTTTGAAGTAGTAGTTAGGAAAGGAAAGACACATCTTAGAGCTGACCACCATTCAAGATTAACCACAGGAGAAGCTCCTCAAGGGATAGTGGATGAATTACCCCATGCATACTTATTTAGCCTTGAGATAGCACCAGAATGGGCTAAGTCTATAGTTCCTATTCTCACATATGGACCCAAAAATCCCAGGATAAGAATCAAGGAAGGAGAGATTACCAAGTCTCAGAGATATCAAATAATAGCAGGAAGTATATATAAACGTGATAATCAAAAGATTCTTGCTTGTTGTGTAGATGAATCAGAACATGCAAATTGGTTGCAATTAGCACATGTAGGTGCATTAAAGCAACATCACTCGAAACATCATACTTTGCAGACTCTGCATAGACTAGGAGTATATATGGCCTTCGATGGAAGCAGATGTCTACAAGTTGTGTAAAGAATGCCATGTTTGTTGTGAAAGACCACCAGTAGAATATGCTACATTATATCACGTGTCTCTCACACCAGAATGGAGTGAACCTTTAGTGACGTACTTGAGGATGAACACATTCCCTCAAGGAATGACCTTAGCACGACAACGAAGTCTAGAGCAGGAAGCTCAGGACTATTCACTTATTGGCGACAATCTATACAAACGAGGACGAGACGGATACCTAAGACAGTGTGTTCATGAAAGTGATTATCTGAGCATACTAGAGACTGCACACCAAGGTGTTGTAGGAGGTCATTTTGGACTCGACAGGATAATCAAAGCCATCCTCTTTGCAAGATTATGGTGGCCCACTCTTCACATGGATGCACATACCTATGTAAAGAGATGTGATGTGTGTCAAAGAACTCAATTTCCTACTCGCAGAGATGAAATGCCATTGAAACCCATGATGGGAGGACGTGCATTCTCTAAGTGGGGTATAGACTTTGTAGGACCCATTAACCCCCCTGCAAAAGGTACACATGCTGAATACATTATTGTTGCGACAGATTATCTTACCAAATGGGTAGAGGCAAAAGCCACAAAAAAGAATGATTCACACACGACTGCAAAATTCTTATTTGAAAATGTCTTTACAAGATATGGATTGCCTATAGAGTTAGTGAGCAATCGAGGAACTCACTTTCTAAACCAAGTCATTGAATATTTATTACAAGATTTTATGGTGATTCACAAGAAATCCGCACCATATCATCCTCAGGCCAATGGTCAAGCTGAAAGCACTAATAAGATCCTTTGTAACGTACTGACGAAACTCATGAACAACCAACGTTCAGATTGGGACAAACAGTTACACCATGCTCTTTGGGCATATCGAGTAGCCTACAAGACCGTACTCAATGCAACTCCCTTTCAGATGGTTTTTGGTCAGAATGTTGTGCTTCCCTTGGACTTCTTGATACTGACCCTTAAGGTTGCACAAGAACATCAGTGGACCGGCCATGAATTATCAGCAAGAATAATCGACTTGGAACGATTAGGAGAAATCCGGCTGAAAGCAGCACCAGGCATATATGCAGCAAAGAAGCAACAAAAAGCATATTTTGATGCACATGTGAAAGACAAAGGCTTAAAAGAAGGAGATTTACTCCTAGTATATACGGTGAAACAACATGCATGGAAGTTAGAAAAGCGAGGTTATGGACCTATGATCATTAACAGACTCTCGACAAGTGGAGCAGTACAATTATCCACCTTAGAAGGAGACATAATGCCTAATTACATTAGTGGTTGTAGAGTCAAGTTATATCAAGAACCTCTTACTAAGGATATGCTTAGACGACTCACGTTGGCAAAGAAGCATAAGGAGGAAGAAAATAGAATACGAGTTGAAGCTCAGGTAGAAGCTATAGAACGCATTAAGCACATGAAGTTAAGAAGAAAAGGACTAGGGAGAGAACATTATAACCATCTGGAAACAACACCCAGATACCCCATGGCCATGTGTCAAGCAAAGTCAGGTACTCATCCTAGTATAGTGGATCGAAGACCATTCATTACAGTCAGGCTAGAGCACGACAATCCTTGTCAAGAGCTCAGGGCTTTAATTGACTCAAGTGTTGCGACTAGTGCGATTAGATGGTCCCACTATAAGGACTCAGGAATAGAAATGAGGCCAATTGAGGCATACCTCATAGGGCTAGGAGGCATGGAAACCCCTTGCATGGGTGAGGTGGACCTTCCTATCCTCATAAATGATGTGACTATGACAGTGAAACTACTAGTGTGCCATGATGATGACCTGATAGAACCCCTAATCCTTGGCCAAGATTGGCTATACGATCACTCAGTGGACCTAAATCTTAGACAAGGCTCCTTACAGATTGGAACCTTAGATCAGAAGCGAGTGATACCGCTTGACTTCCCTAACGGCATTCCGACTGAGGTATGTAACCTAGACCATATGAACAACATGCGAAGGAAGACCGGAAGATCTTTGGTCAGATGAGTCACGTTACGTCTACACCAACCCCCGGCGGGCTTGGCGATGGGCAATTGTCAATCAGAAGGACGTCAGCTTTTCCCTTGGGCAGGGGCAACCGCCCAACCGCTTGGTCAAATGGACACAATCAGTGATGAGGTGGGTTACATCAGCGGACAAATGGGGACAGTTGCAGGTCAGGTGGACTGCATCAGCAGCCACAGGGGCAAAACACCCTGCAGTGCCCATCCTTCCACACTTACTGCGGACTGGCCTAGATTAATAGTACAAAACGGAGCACTTCCTAATGGGCAGGTTTTGCAAGTGTTGGACCTCCCTTCTTTTCCAAAGCAGAGTGTCCATCCGACCTCTCAACCTCAACCACAAAGGAGTCAATCACAACAGAGGAACCCAGACCGACGACAATATGAGACGACACAAGGAAGAAAGAAGCAGTGGCAATATCACAAAGTAAGAGGCACGAGACAAATATGGGTGCCAAAAGGACAGAAACCACCGACAGATTTCAACAACGCAGACGAAGCTCAAAAGAAGTCTCAGCAGAAGCAGAAACAATATCCAAAGCCTTTTCAACCTTCTTCTACGAGTACAAACATTTGACAAATTTGGATCGTCAAGAAGTACCTTATGAATCGACCCACACCCACGCAGATTTGGGTACCCAAACAATGTATTATAGCTCAACCCTCAAGCCATGTAATAGATAACCCTCAGAAATCTCTTCACCCCTTTATACCACCACATCCGATATCACCTTTTGTCCCTCCGCAGAAACATATCACCCGCTCAGAAACTCTTAAGAAGTGGATACCGAAACATATCCAGATGTCTTCTCCGACCCCCTTATCTAACATAACTCCCACCCCGACTAATCTACAACCTTGTAATAACTCATTCACGACTGAACCTTGTACAAATCCACACACTATAACCCAACATCACTTGTAATAACACCTCATCAAGAAATGTATGCATCATCTGAAGCATGTAGGTGTCTAGAGACTTGCATTAGTTTTGCAACAATCATTCCATAAACCACATCACGACACTCGGCTACACGGGTTACACATCGATTATGGAAAGGGATTGCGGTCTCACTTTAATGGGATCATAATTAATTTCCATACTAATGTGTTAATCTTTTGTAGCAGATCTGCTCCACACTCGCATCACTCATCATGCAGGCAGAAGGACCATCTGCAGCTAGCCCCAGTGCACTCATGGAAAATATTGGCAAACTACTCGCGGAACCTTGTCCGACGGCACAACCACCAGAATTTCAAGGTTTCCTTGGACCCATGCCGATCGATGATCCTCCTAGGGGATATACTGAGAAGATTCATCATAACTCTCATTGGTTTCAAAGGCTAGCAGGACCGTTGGCAGACGCAGACTTTATCTTCGAGGCCAATTTGACTTTTGACAACCGTACTTGGGGAAAGTACCAATTTTTCTCAAGAGAGTTCAAAGGACTATAGAACACAGAAGACTTAATGCATGTTTGGGCAAGAGCAGGCTTCACAGAATATTTCAGTGATCCTTTGCCTAAACCAGATTTCTACCAATGCTACTATTTGATAACCACATTGACAGCTTCAGAGAACAAAGATTTGCCAGGAACGTTCATTTTGTCATCTTTGGTAAATGATCTACCATATAAGAAGTTTTATCTGTCTAAAGATTTGATTAGAGCTGCTATTAAGATACATGGAACGCATACGCCAACAGAACAAGAAAGGCTAATTCCAGAGCCTATGAAATGTGGGGATGTTACTAAGTGGGAAGATATTTCAGCAATCACACCTGAGCTCTCTAAACCGTTGAGGATATGCATGCAACATTTCACCTTTCCCGCTCAGGATAGATTCACCATGCCCCACAAGCGCATCTGGTTTGGTTTATATTTAGCATTTACTGGACCTCAAACGGTAGACCTAGCAAGCTGGATTATTGATCAATTGTATCTAGCACAACATAGATGGGAAAGAAAGAAGGTAATCAATGGATGTTGCACTCTCACGCGCATTGTATACATGTGTTTGGCATACGATTTACCAATTGAGCGTGCAATGACAAGCAAGGAGCTAAAAGCATTCAAGGGGATAGCAAAGAAAGCTAGGAAGTCTAGCAAAGGACGAGCAGGAAATCGCATGAGAGGAACCATTCCATGCCTACAAGTCCTAGAATCATCGTCACCACAACCCTCTCCAGAACAGTCTCCTACAGAAGCCCCTGTAACTTTACAACCTATTCGCATACGATTATCTCGACCTATCGTTACAGAAGGCACTACCAGTGCAGTTAGCTCACAGGCAACATCAGTTCAGGAAACTACCACCACTGCAGCAGAGGTTCCCACCACTATTGGTGCGGAAGCATTTTCCTTTCCGATACCCAACATGGAAGTAGAACCAACGGACACAACATTCGATTTCAAGATGCAAGATGTGTTTTCAAGTGAATTTCAGTTTTCAGAAGGACAAATCTTTTCTCTGGAATATGAACATCCAAGCTACATGACCATTCCCCCGAATCAACCATAGGACAAGTAGTGTCTAGTTCCGAGGAAGAAAGAACAGAAATCGATGAAGATGACGGAGATGATGAAGCCAACCAGGGCACTCATGAATCCCAAGAAAATGTATAGACAGATGAACAAGGACAGCAAACCGACACCCAAGGTGACACCAGTACACACAAAGACGAAGCATTTGAAGCAGCGATATACACCTTGGCCATCAAAAAGTTATATCCCACTATGGAAAAAGTTTGGGCAAGTAAGAAGTTAACGGAGGAAGAGAGCCAAGCACTTATAGAACAGGAACTTGTCTCAGGCGGTTTCGAAGAAGTATACATCAGAGGCTTCAGGGAACTTGTCAAAACAGTGGGATCCACTGAAGCCTTAAGGTATTTGTAGAGGAAACCGTTACCGCAGTATGACCCTCGTAGAGTTCGCTTACTAACCAAACCTGGTGAATACATTTGTGTACCGACAGGAGCACAATCTTTAGAACAGGCCAAGGAAGCACATCTCGTCCCTGAAGGATCATTGGCAGAAGGAGCTATCCTCGTCGACTCCCCACCCAACACTACTACTGTTCATACCGTTGTGACCGAAGTACCCGCCACCCCAACCGCTCCTCTTTCGCCTCCCGTATCTCCAATCTCCCCTGTACATCCAATCTCTCCCAGACCATCCACATCTTTGGATAGCGCTATAGCAGAAGCCTTCCTTACTTCCATTCATCGGACACTTCCTACACCCACTCAATCTAGATTTCCTCCTTGAACGTCCACCTTTCTATCCAGTCCAATTTTCCCTCCATCCTTCCCGTCCTTCCCCACACCTCCAAGACCCCTTTTCCCATTCCCACCTCCATTAACCTTCTCCCCAGTCTCACCTCCGCGCCCAACTGCCTTTCCTCTTCCTTCTCTCCACCAAGCAGTACAAGAAAACCCCTCTGTAAATTACTCTTCAACCTTTGTAAATCCAGTATTTACACCCACGCATGCACCCACTCACGCCCTTATTCACAGTCACCGCACTTGATACCACATCCAATGACATGGATATATCACCGCCCACCGCACCACCACTCACTTCATTCATGGCACCACCATATTTAGGCACATCACAATTTTCCACAATCACCACTGCATCCACATTCCCATCCCCATTTCCCTTTCCCTTTGCATCGACACCCACACACACCGCAACTTCATTCACTCTGTCACTAATATTATCACCCACCATAGACACAGTATTTCGACAGATGTTCACGTGTATGACACAAGTAAGAGATGAGTTTGCATCTCTTGGAAATAATTATCAGACGCTGCAAAAAGACAACCAATGACTTATCGTCGCAGCTCAATTCACTGACCATCGAGAACACCTCACTGAACACCCGCTACCAAGAGCTACGAGAGGCATATCATAAACTTGAACTAAATAGTGAAGAAAAGACAAAAGAGGCTGTCACAGAAATCGATAACTTGTTAAGGGCAGAGACTATTCGCAATGCAACATTAATGAGAAACATGGGCTTACTCAGACGACACTTGGCAGCAGCGAAAGAGGAGAACCAGCGTCTACAAGAACAAAACAGAGAAAATTTAGAAGCTCTCTTAGATCAACCAAACCAACCATTGAGCCCCAGTCACTTTAAGGCCGTGCCCTCAGAATCTATGAAAATCTTGCTAGATGATCATGTCAGATTGTTAGATGAGTATGACAACATGAACGAGGAGTTCCAGAAACTCAAAGATGAACACAAGTTATTACAGCTAAGAGCACCAATACCACAAGGACTACCAGCCCCTGCGGACCCATCTCCTGACATCCTAGAGGAACTCAACGCATTACCGGCCTAGGTATAAACTCTTCAATCACGGATAGCAGTATATGAAGCACCCCCCAGGCCAGACTCCCCACCGGAACTACCAGTAGAGGAAGAAACAGTGACTATTCCGGTGGAGGAAACTTTTGAAGAAGCATATGAACCTCAACCCATCCCAGGCGGACGTGTCACGGCTGAAGGCCAGACGACTTTCGAACTTCCAACTCCCACATGGATGAAGACGATTGAAGAACTTGGAACAAGCCACTCAGCAAGGGTAGAGGCGTAGTTACACGCCATGGCAATGATCAAAGAAAGAATTTTATAGTCCCCATACTTTGCTCATTTGGCACCTCGCAGATATATATTAGGGCATGAGCTACAGTATAAACCTTATTTTATGTTAATGGCGGAATATCAGTTGGCCATAGAGAAAGAAACAGGCAAGAAACCCTCTCACGCTACTCAGTTTGAGCCTGACGATTTGCCAACAGACGCGCAGCAAGGAGAAATCTATCAACCAGATTGGCGCAAGGATCTCTTACAGAATTATCGAGAGATGATGAGCACTTGGGTTAAGGCACCTCTACACTTAAAGTATAACCCATGTTGGGGACCAGTGCCATGTCGTCGCTCCTGGAAGGCATTTGCCATTAAAGTACAAAACAACAAGCAATGCTAGGATTGGTTAAATTACCCGTACTTCCTCCACCCACAGGACTACCTACAGTATGGCAATGATTCGCCACTGGCTCCCATGCTTAAAACATATGGACAATATAGCAGCGCACATGACTATCAAAACATTTGACATGATGCAGATGGTTTTTACAGTCTTCCATCACGTCAAGGCACCACATGTAAACACCCCGGGTTTCGAGCACGACAATCTAGATCTTGCATATGATATGAGTACAACGCCATCGCTCCGGGTGTGTTATGCCTGGCATTGTAGAATCAAGTACTTAACGGCGTGCTATAAGCAAACTTTCGAAGAAATGTTCACAACTGGTTTCTGGGAATACAATTCAAAGGTGTTCATCAGCAGGCCTACACACCTCTTGCAATTATTTGCCTGTGAACAGATGGTATATTCCACGAATTATCGACTCTCGCCATCAGATGAACCGCGGCCCATTGATTGGGAGAAACTCGAGGCAGATTTGGCCCGAGACATTCAAATATCAGAACACACCCTCGCTCAGGAACTACTCCAGAATTACATCCGACAGACCTCACAACAAGGTTCTGTCGAGGACGACATAAGCGAGAGGGAGGGGGGTGTTGGCAGTAGCCAGAGGCATAGGAGACGCGGAAGCATGTGAAGATAGAGCATAACGAAGAAGCAGGGAGTCAGTCGAATCATTTTTTCAAAGACTTATAATTTATAAATACCTTTCAAAACCTCCAACAGTGATTTTCATCACTTTTGTGACATATGTAATATAGAAAAACCCTTTTTGTAATCTATAGCTCCATTTTGTGCAAGCTGAGGAGTCCCCAAGCTTGAGGAGCTTAGGTAGAATGAGCGTACCAATTTTGGTTATTTTTAGACACCGTTTACCCTTTCAAATAGCACCTAGAACCTATTTTTTAACTATGCCGGTCACTAGATGTGAAACCGGTCAAAACTATTCTAGAATCTATAAAAAGAGCTAGAGAGCTCATTTTTTAGGTTAGCTAGTGTAGACTTGTATGAGCTAGAGTGAGCTTGAGCTTGTAAGAGTGTTCTTGAGTAATAGAGTTGATTTCCTACCTTCCATTGTGTCTTGCTTGTCTCTTCATTGTGTGTGTGTATGTGTGTGTGCATCTCTATGCTTCTCACCTTCACTCTCACTTCATCTCACGTTCACGATCTTCATATCACTCCTATCTCTTCCATGGATTGACATTAAGGAGGTGGAGCTTCTTAACGTGGTTCTCACCATTGTGCTAGAGAAACAGCTTGGTTCTAGCATGATATACCGGATTAGCTGCAAGATGTAGTGAGCTTGTGTTGTCACCATAAATGTGAGGTGTTGAAGAATGAAGTCCAAGATCTGTGTACAAAGACTTTAACCACATGATTTCATGAGTTGCATTAGCCAAACCTCTATATTTGGCTTCAGTAGAAGATGATGCCATGGTTGGTTGGTTGTTGGATGACCAAGAAATGATTTTTGAACTTGCAAATGATACATACCCGGATGTGCTTCTTCTATCATCTCTAGATCCAGCCCAATCCACATCTGAGTAGACTTTTAGCTCAATATCTGAAGTAAATGAATAAAACAAAACTTCATTCACGATCCCCTTTAGGTACTTGAGGACTCTCTTGGCCGTTTCCATATGTGGTCTTCTTGGCTTATGCATAAACTAACTCAATATGCTAACACTATAGCATATATCCACCCTTGTGAGTGTTGCACAGTTCAAACTTCCAACCAAGCTTTGATAGCTTGTGATGTCTTCAATTGGCTCTCCTTCATAAGCACTGAGCTTATGATTTTGCTTGATAGGTGTACCTGCACACTTGGTATTTTCCATCTTGAACTTGACAAGCATGTCATGCGCATACTTCCTTTCTGTTATGTATACACCTGAATCTATGTATATATGTCATGCGCATACTTCCTTTCTGTTATGTATATACCAGAAAATAAGTGAGTGTTCTGAGGTCATTTATGTGTGTATGTTGATAATAATATCATCAACATACACACATAAATAGATCACTTCAGATCCATTCCTCTTTATGAACAAAGAGGTATCGGCCTTGCTAGCTTTGAATCTTTGGTCCTGCAAATAAGTCACCAATCTGAAATTCCAAGCTCTTGGAGCCTGCTTCAATCCATACAAGGCTTTCTTTAATTTGCATACATAGTTGGGATGATGTCCATGCTCATATCCAAGAAAGCATTATTTACATCAAGTTGATAGAGCTTCCAATTTCTAGATGCAACAAGGCTAATGAGAACCCTAATTGTAGGCATTTTTGCAACAAGAGAGAAAGTCTCCTCATAATCAATACCATGGCTTTGAGCAAACCCTTCAGCAACTAGCCTTGCTTTGTGTCTATTTATACTTCCATCTGGATTCCTCTTGATTTTGTATATCCATCGAGATCCAATTACCTTCATAGATGGCTTGTTAGGTACAAGCTCCCAAGTGTCATTTTCCTTCAGGGCTTCCATTTCTTCATCCATTGCATCTCTCCAAGCTTTCTTGCTTCGTGCTTCTTCGAATGTGGTAGGTTCTTCATTGGTTGAATCCTTTGCAATGTAGATTGAGTGCTTGGTGACCAAGAAAGTATCATAACCAAACCTCTCTGGTTTCTTCTTCTCCCTTGAAGACCTTCTAAGTGGTTGATGTGAGCTCTCCGGTCCATAAGTAGCATCCTGCATCTTTGCTTTACCTTTGTTCTTCCATAGCTTTAGTCTTTCCAAGTCTTCTAGATAAGGCAGCTTCACTTTCCTATCATCATCAAACCATGATTTGTTCTCATCAAAAATTACATCTCTACTCACAAAAAATCCTTTATTAGTTGGATTGTACGATCTATATCCTTTTTGTTTTTGTTCATAACCAATGAATATGCACTTCTCTACTTTGGGATCCAATTTCCCTCTTACTTGAGAAGGAATGTGAGCATAGGCTAAGCATCCAAAAATTTTACAATGCTCTAAACTAGGTCTTCTTCCATTCCACACTTCATATGGAGTGGTTCCATCTAGTGACTTAGATGGAATCCTATTTATGAGATATGTGGTTGTATACACAACCTCTGCCCATAGGTAGTTTGGCAATCACTTTTTGTTGAGCATGGACCTTGCAGCTTTGACAATAGCTGTGTTTCTCCTCTCTACTACACCATTGAGTTTCGATGTATACCTTGTAGAGACTGTGAAGAGAGATGGTGGATGCAATCCAAAGATGAGTAGGTGCTGCTACAACCAGCTTCACACCAGCCAACTGAGACTTCAGAGTTGATTAGTAGACCCTTTAAGCTTCCTAAATCCACCAAAATATCAGCCAAGTACTTTGGAACATGTATCCCAAAAGTTTAAGTCAAGACAGACAAGTTGCGAAATGACTAGCTCCCAAAACTTGCTATTTTTGGACATACACCTGCTGGAAAAAATGAACAGTGCACTCAACCTGGTAGGAATTAGAAAAATTCCTTTTGGGCATAGCAAATAGACTTAGCAAGGTTCCCAATCCAAGTTAAAACACTTCAAATGATGGACTGAGCACTGAGAACAAGTTTCAACAATTTCTGGAACCTCCCCACAATTCTCAGGGCTCTACAGAGATAGACCAGTAAGCAGTAAAATGCAAATATCTCCAAAAGTGTCAGTAGAACTCGAGATATGACCTTCTGAAGGTACTGCTCTGAGTGAGTATAGCAGAGAACAAAACAGAGAAGTAGATGATGATAAATGTATAGATTCACATATGATTACAACCACATTGGCAATGAATCTTTGCACAATGGGAGTAGAATGATAGAGCTATGGATTAAGCTCTTCAATCTCTACAAAATGACATGAAGTGGTCACGTACAAGGCTTGCTAATCACCTCTTCCTTCTTGCTCCTTTTATAGCTATTCTTGGAGGGAGTTTTGAATTCGAATTCGAATGGCTCCACCTAAAAGTGATCCCCAAAGTTAGGAGATATTCCCTCAGCTCAAAAAGTCGTGGGTTTTGGTAGTTAAAGCCACGAAATTGCTTTTACATCATGCATGAGGTAAGCCATCTTTTTCCTTTTTCTTTTTTCAATTACAAGAGATAAAAATGAACTCTTTTACAAGAGGTGTTCACATGACTACTCATGTGACTTACAAATGAGGATGATATCAAACATATCAAGCATGTAGGCTTGGGAAAAATGCACCAACAGCGCCCCCTCAAGCCTAACATGCTTGGCCTCCAAATAAGTCTTCAATTGTCCTTGATTTCCTGCAAGCCAATCATCAACTTGAATCTACTTAACTTCGTACCATCAAGAGCTTTCGTCAACATGTCTGCACATTGCATATCTGTAGAGAATAGGATAGTTGAATATCCTTGCTCATTAGATTCTCCCTTACGTAATGGTAGTGGACTTCAATATGCTTGGTTCTAGCATGGTATACCGGATTAGCTGCTAGATGTAGTGAGCTTGTGTTGTCACCAAAAATATGAGGTGTTGAAGAATGAAGTCCAAGATCTGTGTACAAAGACTTTAACCACATGATTTCTTGAGTTGCATTAGCCAAACCTCTATATTCAGCTTCAGTAGAAGATAATGCCACGGTTGGTTGCTTCTTCGATGACCAAGAAATGATTTTTGAACCTGCAAATGATATATACCCTTATGTGCTTCTTCTATCATCTTTAGATCCGGCCCAATCTGCATCTGAGTAGACCTTTAGCTCAATATGTGAAGTATATGAATAGAACAAACCTTCATTCATGGTCCCCTTTAGGTACTTGAGGTCTCTCTTGGCCTCTTCCATATGTGGTCTTCTCGGCTTATGCATAAATTGACTCAATATGCTAACACTATAGCATATATCCACCCTTGTGAGTGTTGCATAGTTCAAACTTCCAACCAAGCTTTGATAGCTTGTGATGTCTTCAATTGGCTCTCCTTCATAAGCACTAAGCTTATGATTTTGCTCCATAGGTGTACCTGCACACTTGGTATTTCCATCTTGAACTTGACGAGCATGTCATGGACATACTTCCTTTGTGTGATGTATATACCTGAATCTGTGCAGATCAACTCCAATCCAAGAAAATAAGTGAGTGGTCCGAGGTCACTTATTTTGAACTCCTCCTTCATTTGACTCTTTACATGTCTGATTCCTTCAAGATCATTGCCTGTGATAATAATATCATCAACATACACACATAAATAGATCACTTCAGATCCATTCCTCTTTATGAACAAAGAGGTATCCGCCTTGCTAGCTTTGAATCCTTGGTCCTGCAAATAAGTCACCAATCTAAAATTCCAAGCTCTTGGATCTTGCTTCAATCCATACAAAGCTTTCTTTAGTTTGCATACATAGTTAGGATGATGTGCATCCTCATATCCAGGAGGTTGTGCCATATACACTTCCTCATAAATCCATCCATTCAAGAAAGCATTCTTCACATCAAGTTGATAAAGATTCCAATTTCTAGATGCAGCAAGACTAATGAGAACCCTAATTGTAGGCATTTTTGCAACAGGAGAGAAAGTCGCTTCATAATCAATACCATAGGTCTGAGCAAACCCTTTAGCAACTAACCTTGCTTTGTGTCTATTTATACTTCCATCTGGATTCCTCTTGATTTTGTATATCCATCAATATCCGATTATCTTCATAGATGGCTTGTTAGGTACAAGCTCCCAAGTGTCATTCTCCTTCAAGGCTTCCATTTCTTCATCCATTGCATCTCTCCAAGCTTTCTTGCTTTGTGCTTCTTCAAATGTGGTAGGTTCTTCATTGGTTGAATCCTTTGCAATGTAGATTGAGTGCTTGGTGACCAAAGAAGTATCATAACCAAACCTCTCTGGTTTCTTCTTCTCCCTTGAAGACCTTCTAAGTGGTTGATGTGAGCTCTCGGGTCCATATGTAGCATCTTGCATCTTTGCTTTACCTTTGTTCTTCCATAGCTTTAGTCTTTCCAAGTCTTCTAGATCAATCTCCGAATCACTTTCTTCAATCTGCTTTGGCTCCTTTGGTTGAAGTGATGGAAAATCTTCATCCAAGTCATATGGCAGCTTCACTTTCCTGTCATCATCAAACCATGATTTGTTTTCATCAAAAATTACATCTCTACTCACAGAAAATCCTTTATTGGTTGGATTGTACAATCTATATCCTTTTTGGTTTTGGTCATAACCAATAAATACGCACTTCTCTGCCTTGGGATCCAATTTCCCTCTTACTTGAGAAGGAATGTGAGCATAGGCTAAGCATCCAAAGATTTTACAATGCTCTAGACTAGGTCTTCTTCCATTCCACACTTCATATGGAGTGGTTCCATCTAGTGACTTAGATGGAAGTCTATTTATGAGATATGTGGTTGTAGACACAGCCTCTGCCCATAGGTAGTTTGGCATTCCCTTTTCGTTGAGCATGGACCTTGTAGCTTCGACAATAGCTCTGTTCCTCCTCTCTGCTACACCATTGAGTTCGGATGTATACCTTGTAGTGACTTCCCTTTTAATGCCTCTTTCATGCAAGAAGGCATCAAATTCAGAAGAGAAGTATTCTCCTCCACCATCTGATCTGAGTCCTTTCAAAGTCCTACCTGTTTGGTTTTCAACAAGAGCAATAGACTTCTTAAAGCAATTAAACACTTCATCCTTGTGCTTCATGAAAAATAGAATGGTCCACCTGCTACAATCATCTATGAAAGACACATAATATCTTGAGCCTGATATAGATGGCTCCTTACTTGGACCCCACACATCCGTGTGCACTAGATCCAAAGGATTTTGATACATATATCCTTTCTTATTGAAAGGTTGTCTATGAGCCTTGCCGAGTTGACAAGCTTCACACTTATAAATCATGTGTTGCCTTGTGATATTAGGCAAACCAAGTACACTTTGGTCCCTGCAAATCTGTTTGAGTGTCCTCTCACCAATGTGAGCAAGCCTTTTGTGCCATATCTCCAACTCTGTTAGAGTTTGAGATCCATAGCTAAACAAAGCTATGTTCTTTGTATCTTCCACTTCAAAAGTGAAAAGCGTTCCTGTCTTTTCTCCTTTGGCAATCCTTCGAAAGCCTTGCCTTGGGTATTCAACATATGCTCCAAATTGATTGAATCTAACCTGCAATCCTTTTTCAACAATCTGTCCAACACTTATTAAATTTTTGGTAATTGTAGGGACATACAAGACTTTGCTTAAGAGGTTCATATTCCCATCTGATGTCTTCACATTACCTATCTTCTCCACTGAGTGCTTTGTGTCATCTCCTGTCTGCACTTCATGCTTGTTATGAGGATGTTCCAAATCAGAAAGTAAAGCCACATTTCCTGCTACATGGTTCAAGCATCCCGAATCAATGTAAAATATGTGATCATCATCCTTACCCTTCTTCGCTGATAGATTCATAATCAATAATGAATCTTCTTGACTTTGGTCCTCTGCATAGTTATTGTAATTTCTTCTTCCTCTATGGCCACTTTGATAGTTGTTGTTGTTGTAATTGTTGTTGTAGTAGTTGTTGTTGTTGTAGCCTCCATTGTATCTACCTCTATTTGATCCATAGCCACCTCTATTGAATCCTCTTCCTCTTGAGTTCCTCAGGTTCCTGAAACATTCTTCAGTAGTATGGTTAGATAAGCCACATATGTTGCAAGGTTGAGATGATTGGAATCTCCCCCTGCCTTGCTTTCCACCTCTGCCTCTTCCTCTAGCTCTTCCTCTACCTGCAAAGTTTGCTTGGAAAGAGCTTCCTTCATCTTCATTCTTCCTATTCTTTGACTTCTCCTTGACCTTAGCTTTATCAGAATATAAGGCAGAAGTTTGATTACCTCTTGAGGACTCACCACCTTTGCTAATCTTTGCTTCATGAGTGAAGAGTTGGCCCATGAGTGTGTTGAGGTCGGGTACATGCATATCCATGTATAAATCCATGGCTGTTGTGAATGACTCCCACTTGTCGTCTGCTTTGATTCCATTCATGATTTGTGTTATGATTTGCTCCTCTTCAATTACCTCTCCAATGCTTCCAAGTTGGTCAGAAATCTCCTTCATCTTTGTGACATAATCAGTCACATTTTGCTTCGGGCTTTTTTTCATTGTTGTGAACTCCATCCACAATTGGTTCTTCCTTGCTCGAGTGTTGGAAGAGAAGAACGAAGCAAGTGCATTCCAGGTCTCTCTTGATGTCTTGCATCCCTTGACATGAGGTAAAAGAAAATCAGAGATTGAGTTTAGAATATAGGACCTTGCAAGTGCATCCTTCGAACACCAATTCGAAAGTCCTTCCACTTCTTCATGTGATGATTGCCCTTTGTTCCTCATGGTTGGCATTGCTTCATCTCCGGATATGAATCCATATAGATTCCTCCCTTGAAGGTAAGCCTCCATCCTTAGAGACCATGCCGGGTAGTTGTTTCGATCCAATTTGTCAATTGTTGATGGAAATCCATCTCCCATGTTGCTTGACTATGCTCTGATACCACTCTGAAGAGAGATGGTGGATGCAATCCAAAGATGAGTAGGTGCTGCTACAACCAGCTTCACACCAGCCAACTGAGACTTCAGAGTTGATTAGTAGACCCTTTAAGCTTCCTAAATCCACCAAAATATCAGCCAAGTACTTTGGAACATGTATCCCAAAAGTTTAAGTCAAGACAGACAAGTTGCGAAATGACTAGCTCCCAAAACTTGCTATTTTTGGACATAAACCTGCTGGAAAAAATGAACAATGCACTCAACCTAGTAGGAATTAGAAAAATTACTTTTGGGCATAGCAAATAGACTTAGCAAGCTTCCCAATCCAAGTTAAAACACTTCAAATGATGGACTGAGCACTGAGAACAAGTTTCAACAATTTCTTGAACCTCCCCACAATTCTCGGGGCTCTGTAGAGATAGACCAGTAAGCAGTAAAATGCAAATATCTCCAAACGTATTAATCCAATGACCGTGAAAATTTATATGAACAAAGTAGACAGTACGAGTATCCAACGCAAGTTAAATCACTGAAAAAGGATCAGTAGAACGCGAGATATGACCTTCTGAAGGTACTGCTCTGAGTGAGTATAGCAGAGAACAAAACAGAGAAGTAGACGATGATAAATGTATAGATTCACATATGATTACAACCACATTGGCAATGAATCTTTGCACAATGGGAGTAGAATGATAGAGCTATGGATTAAGCTCTTCAATCTCTACAAAATGACATGAAGTGGTCACGTACAAGGCTTGCTAATCGCCTCTTCCTTCTTGCTCCTTTTATAGCTATTCTTGGAGGGAGTTTTGAATTCGAATTCGAATGGCTCCACCTAAAAGTGATCCCCAAAGTTAGGAGATATTCCCTCAGCTCAAAAAATCGTGGGTTTTGGTAGTTAAAGACACGAAATTGCTTTTACATCATGCATGAGGGAAGCCATCCTTTTCCTTTTTCTTTTTTCAATTACAAGAGATAAAAATGAACTCTTTTACAAGAGGTGTTCACATGACTACTCATGTGACTTACAAATGAGGATGATATCAAACATATCAAGCATGTAGGCTTGGGCAAAATGCACCAACAGTGACTTCCCTTTTAATGCCTCTTTCATGCAAGAAGGCATCAAATTCAGAAGAGAAGTATTCTCCTCCACCATCTGATCTGAGTCTTTTCAAAGTCCTACCTGTTTGGTTTTCAACAAGAGCAATATACTTCTTAAAGCAATTAAACACTTCATCCTTGTGCTTCATGAAAAACAGAATGGTCCACCTACAACAATCATCTATGAAAGACACATAATATCTTGAGCCTGATATAGATGGCTCCTTACTTGGACCCCACACATCTATGTGCACTAGATCCAATGGATTTTGATACACATATCCCTTCTTATTGAAAGGTTGTCTATGAGCCTCGCAGAGTTGACAAGCTTCATACTTATAAATCATGAGTTGCCTTGTGATATTAGGCAAACCAAGTACACTTTGGTCCCTGCACATTTGTTTAAGTCTCCTCTCACCAATGTGAGCAAGCCTTTTGTGCCATATCTCCAACTCTATGAGAGTTTGAGATCCATAGCTAAACAAATCTATGTTCTTTGTATCTTCCACCTCAAAAGTGAAAAGCCTTCCTGTCTTTTCTCCTTTGGCAATCCTTCTAAAGCCATCAGCATGGTTACAAGATAGGAAAAGTTTGGAATATTCTCCCTAGTCCAAATAGAAGTTATAATCTTCTTGCATGCAACTCCTAAATCCATGAATGCACACCAACCATAGATTATCATCATCATCTACATTGATGTCAATAGATCTAAGTCACCCACATATGAGTTTGATGTTTAAGGTGTACTCACTTATCAGCCTGCTCTTTTTTTCTGGTATATGCAACTTTTTCTTGAGTTGGAATTTTTGTGCCTGCATATTGGACTCATACAATGGCACGAAATTACGCTAGATCTCTTTCAAAGTTTTGGAATCCTATATGTGTCTGATCATACTATCTTGCATGCTAATAGGCATCCAATACATTACCTTTTGTGCTCCTTGATTCCACTCTTCATATGCTCTTAATCGGTCTGGAGTTTGATTCTTCCCTGGTAACTATGGAGGGTTTTCATTGTCTCCTTTGATGTACTTCTAGTGGCCTTTTCCCATCAAGAAATTTTTCATTCTAAATCAACAAGCATGAAAGTTGTCCTTGTCCAACTTATCACTCATAAGTTGACTCATTCCATCAGCATTTTCCATTTGTGTAGCAATTTACTATATTGCAAAGACATTAGAAGTAGTAACTCTGCTTGAACAATGTCACAATATGATTTGATAGTTTGATCTCAAGAAGACATAATTTTTGTGTATCAATAGTATACAAAATTCCTTGAAATCTAGATATTTAAGAGATAGGAAACTAACCCAATTTCTGTTGATATTGACACTAATAATGTATTCCTTTTAATCCTAGCTCCCATAACAAGATAAGAGGATTTGTTGGAACATGTGATTGTATTTCAAATAACACTAGTCTCAACTAAAGTGAAAAAAATACATTGCAAGGTAATATGCTTGGTTCAAAAATTTGTTTCCATTATAGACATACATTATTCATGAATAATGAATGCCCATTCTTCATTCTGAAGTAGACAAATGGTTCTAGATTGGTGGTCTCCCTTTGGTAAGCCTCAAGAACGAGGAAATAGCATGGAACTATCAGTTATGATTAGAAGTAGGCACTCAGAATTAGACAAAAGGACTCCATTTGGTTTTCAATTTCTAGATTCAAGGGAATAGGGAATGAGAACCTTCAAAGAAATATAAATCTTTGGATTAAAATCTTTCACCATTGGAAGCACCCTTGGTGCAACATAGAAGAAATTGGATACAATTCAAGGATATTTATGAGATCCAAAGAGCAGACTATGAGGATTGGTACCTCTTAATATGAAGGATGAATGCTTGGCGAGATTTGGAGAGTTGCCTCCTTATTGGGAAAGATGTTCCTCATTCCAAAGGTATTATATGGAAAAATGGCATGAGGATTGAAGGTATCCCAAGATTCAACCAAACGCTAGAATTCTCTCAAGATCTCAATAAGAAACTCCTTGATATTATGGAATCTTTAGTTCAAAGACCTTTGGTACCTCCCAACAGAATGCAAGAAAGTAACTTCCTTTAGAAAATCCTCCACAAGGGGATCTAGACCAACGTGAAAGCTTCTAAAATAGGTGGTGTTATTCCATGGAGTAAACGATGCCATCAAGGCTATGAAGACCTCGCACACCTCTTCTTTTCATGCCCAAGGATTGTTTTCATTTGGAGGAGATTCAATATGCATCTTAAGCTACATACACTGATTGACTAGAAACAAGCCTTGTTTGAAGACGTGATTAGATGCTCCATAGCCCTTTGGAATGTGTTCAAAAGTGAAGCCCTCTGAAAAAATTGGAAACAAGATGCACAAGTAACTTTGACACATTGTGACAAGAATGTTCCATTGAGTCTTTCCTAGAATTATATTGAGTATCGAAAGTACTATCATAGAATTATAGAGTATCGAAACTATCACCCAATTATTTATAAGCCTATTGCCCTATTGGGCTACTTATCTTTGTACATTCTAGTGGTAATACATTCTATATTGTGTGTTGTGCTTCAAGCTTCTTCTTCTTCCTTGTGTTGTTCACATGCTTCCATAGATGTCTAACTCCAACAATTGGTATCAAAGCAAGTTCTCGCTTCATCTAGGGTGTCATCGACACCTCTCCAGTTGCACTCTCAGAATCGCATAAAATTTGGTGAGCATACTCGGGGTGTTTCAGAGATCAAAATTGCTTCGCTCTACAATGCCGAATTACGATCTCAGCTCGTTTCGGCCTCCGAATGCACGATCACAACACTTGTGCAGGTTATTTTGTCTTTTTGTGCCAAAGGTATATACTAGTTTTGGTTCACCATTAGAA
Organism: Ceratopteris richardii; assembly: GCA_020310875.1. Lineage (NCBI taxonomy): Eukaryota > Viridiplantae > Streptophyta > Polypodiopsida > Polypodiales > Pteridaceae > Ceratopteris > Ceratopteris richardii. Next base: position 60,817,618 of record CM035433.1, on the reverse strand, counting down.
GCACAAAATCTGCTATAGGTTTAGCAGAATTCAGCTGGGCAATTTCATTCAACTTTGTGAGATACAGTCAATTTTCTGCATCAAGGTATTTTAGTCACCGGCTATGGCTAAAAGCAATGATGTATTTCGTATGTTGGCTGTTGAGGATAAGTTGGATGGTACCAACTAGCTGTTATAGGCTTATGTGATGCGACATGTATTGGTTGTAAAAGGATTGTAAAACATTTTGTAGGGTGTTGAAAAACATCTTATCATACCTGCAACTGTTACAACTGCAGGTATTGAAGCTGATGTAGAAGGTGTCGAAGATGATGATATTCTCCATATTCCTCTTTCTATTGCGGTTTTTGGTGCACCTACTATAGAGGATATTCGTTGGGATGGAAAAGATGCACAGGCACATGCATTGATAGCTTTGTCTGTCAAATGTGCCATTATTCCTCACATTTGCTCTTGCAGAATAGCTAAGGATGCTTGGGATACACTTACCACATTGTACTAGGCTAGGAATGAGGCTCATGTTTCTTACCTCTTAAAACAATGGAAGAGTGCACACATGAATGAAGGTGATTCTATGGAGAGTTTTCTTACAAAGATCAAGGATTTAAAGGAACAATTGATTTTTGCAAGCGAAGTCCTTTCTGACAGTTCACTTGTGCAGACTGTTATGAATGGTCTTCCTGATTCATATCAGAGTTTTGCTTCTACTCTTTGTTTGATGATGAAAGTCTATCCAAATGCCTTAACATTTAAAGAGTTAGTTTTTGTTTTGTTGCAAGAAGACCGTTCTAAGTAGAACATGTCTATTATGCATGTTGTAGATCAAGCTTTCCAGGCTAGTCAGAAGGGCAAAGGAAAATGGAGCTCTTCTACTAGTAAACAAAATCTGCAAATGTTGCACATTCTAAGAAAGAAGACAAAGATGAGAAGAAATCAGAAAGCAAAAATTGTTTTCCAAATACTGTAAGGCAAATGATCATGTCATTAAGAGCTGTCCAAAACTGGCTGCTAAAGAGGCAAACAAGAAAGAGGCCAAAATAGTTGTTGGAGAGGCCTCTACACCCAAAACAGAGTCTACTAATCTTCTGCAAGATGAAGAATGGGTGTTTACTATTGTTTACAGTTTTGGCCCATCTTCTCATGAGCAGTGCATGTCTGCAATAGAATCAGAAGTTTGGTACTTTGATAGTGGGGCGACCAAACATATTACCTCGTAGTGCAGTTTCTTCTCTTCACTCAAGCTTGCCCCTACAAGGAATAATGTTACATGCGCCAACAACTCCTCTTATCCTGTTATGGGGGTTGGTAAGATCATTTTGACTACTGCTAATGGTAGTTCTTTCACTTTGTCAGATGCTTTGTTTGTGCCACGGATCAAGAAAAATCTATTATCAGTTTCTGCATTAGCCAAGATTGGCTTGGTTGTGAAATTTATTTATGACAGATGTATAGTTCATGATCTATCAAATGGGGATGTCATTATTGCTCCTGGAATTTTATGTCGTGGGTTGTATCAGCTCATAGACTATGAAAGATCTGTAAAGATTTGGCATGTGTAGTACATGATTCTTAGGCTATGTCAGATGCAAAGTTTTGGCATGCACGCTTTGGTCATCTGAATTTTGCTAGTTTGCTATGCCTGCAAAAAATTGAAAAGGTGTCCTCTTTGCCCACTTGAGGCACCCAAAAAACATGTTTTGAAGTTTGTATTTTGGGCAAAATTCAGCATTCTTTCTTTCTAAAAGATGGTTCAATTCAGGCTACTTAGAAATTGTAGCTTGTACATACTGATGTTTGTGGTCCTATGCAGACACCTTCTTTTAGGAACTATCTTTACTTCATGACTTTCATTGATGATTTTTCTAGGCATGCATGGGTATATCCATTGAAGGAAAAGTCCGAAGTGTTTGTGTGCTTCAAACAGTTTCTAGATTTGGTTGAAAATCTATCAGCATGTAAAATGGGCAGCCTCTGTTCTGATCGAGGGGGGGAATATACGTCTTCAAACTTTAATCCATTTCTGGCTGAAGGTGGGATAAAACATCAGTGTACAGTGTCATATACACCTCAACAAATGGATTTGTTGAATGGAAGAACACGTCACTCATGGAGATGGTGAGGTGTATGGTCAAGAGTTAGGCTTTACCACATAGTTTCTAGCTTGAGGTTGTCATGTGTGCAGCATATGTACTTAACAGACGTGCCACTAAAGCGTTGTAGTCTATCACTCCATATGAGGCTTGGCATGGTCACAAGCCATCTGTTGCTCATCTGGGTGTTTTTGGTTGTTTGGCATATGCATTAGTGCCTGAACAACATCATAGAAAATTGGATGATAAAGTAGTAAAATGTATTTTTGTTGGTTAAAGTTCTGGAAGCAAAGGCTATCGTCTATATCATCCACAGACTAAACGCATTTTGGTTAGCCGTGATGTTGTTTTTGTGGAAGATGTTATTCCACCCTTATTTTCATGTACTAAGGAGATATGTTAGCTCCAAAGACATGTATGATACTCTGCTCCCTCTTTTTACAGATGGATAGTCTAGTGTTGATCCTAATGAGGCAACTTCTCAGCCTTTGCAAGTTTCATGTGATGATGCAAATCATTCCATTTTCTGATGTGGATTTACATGATGCACTTGTTGATGAACGAGCTAATATTGAGCATGCAAAAACTATGCCAAAATGGCTAGTGCAGACTTTGTGTGATAGCAAATTAGATGCATCTCTGCCATGTCATACTCGATTAGGCTTTCATAGTGCCTCTTTTGCATCAGATTGGTATACTATGCTTGTGTCTAGTATTTGCGATGAGAATGCGCCTGTTTCATTTGAAGAAGCACAAAATTCAAAAGATTGGATGGCTACTATGCGATCTGAATATGATGGTATAATGAAGAATGGTACCTGGTCTTTATTTGACTTGCCTCGTGGCAAGAAGGCCATTGGCACAAAGTGGGTATACAAGTTGATGCATAAGCCTGATGGAACAGTTGACAAGTATAAGGTTAGGCTTGTTGCAAAGGGTTATGCATAGGAAAGAGGCATTGATTTTGATGAGACCTTTGCACCTACATGCCGTATCACTACTGTTCGGAGCATCTATGCACTTGCAACTCCTCATGGTTGGAATGTACATCACTTGGACTTTAAAACACCATTTTTGAATGGTGACTTGCATGAATAAGTGTATGTTTTTCAACCCTGTGGCTTTGTGCAAAAAGGGCATGAAAACCAGGTGTGTAGGTTAAAGAAGGCATTATATGGTTTAAAGCAAGCACCACGTGCTTGGTATGAAAAGATACATGCCTATCTCATTGCACATGGTTTTGAGAACAGTCCAACTGAAAGCACGTTATATGTTAAGTGTGCTAATGATGTGCTTCTGATCATTTTGGTGTATGTTGATGACATGCTACTCACTAGTCCTCATGACATGCACATTACTGATTTTAAGGCTAATTTCAATGCCTCATTTGAAATGTCTAATTTGGGGCATTTGCATCACTATTTGAGCATTTAATTTATGCAAGTTGATGGTGGAATGGCTTTGTGTCAAACAAAATATATTGACACATTATTGCAAAATTTTGGCCTTGAAGACTGTAAGCCTATTGCCACTCCTATGGAGACAAGTTTAGAATTGAGTCTTCATGATGTTGGAGATGCATTTGATGTTGTTCTCTATCAGCAAGTTGTTGGATGCTTGATTTACTTATTCATTATTCGGCTAGATATTCAGTTTGTTGTCTCATAGATGAGCAGGTTTATGCATTGCCCAGGTGTCAGGGATTGGTAGGAGGTTAAGTGCATCTTTCGCTACTTGAGTGGTACTTGGCTACTTGGATTGTTTTATCCCAAGGGAGGGATCACTACCACCATTTTTACATGCTTTTTCAGATAGTGATTGGGCTGGTTGCTATGACACTTGTGTGTCCACTAGTGGTTTTTGCTTCATGCTTGGTAGCTCATGCATATCTTGGCTGAGCAAGAAGCAGCCTACTGTGGCCACTTCTAGTTGTGAGTCTGAGTATAGGGCAGCTTTCACAATTACTATTGAGTGTGTGTGGCTCAGACGCCTTATGACTGATTTGGGTGTTGGTTATTCTTCTCCCACCACCATCTTCATTGACAGTCATAGCACATTGGCAGTTGCGAGGAACCCTGTGTTCCATGCTCGTACTAAGCACATTGAGGTGCATTATCATTATGTCAGGGAGAGATTCTCTGTTGGGGAGATCATATTGGCATATGTGCCCATGTAGGAGAACATTGAAGACCTTTTAACAAAGGCTCTGCCTAGGGAGAAGTTTGAAGCTTTTCGCAAAGCTTTGGGCTTACTTCCTTTTGTGAATATATTCCACATAGCTTGGCACTTCCTTATACGTGAGTGCTAGCTCCTTGTTCACCGCATCACTTCCAAGGGGGATTTGTTGATATATTTAGGTGGTGATGTGTATGAACACTCTAGGACTATCGGGGCACTTTTTTCCCTTTTAAGAGGTTTTTTCCCCCAACTTGTATATATGCATGTTGCCCTAACGGGCTACTTATCTTTGTACATGCTAGTGGTAATACATTTTGTATTGTGTGTTGTGCTCCAAGCTTCTTCTTCTTCCTTGTGTTGTTCGCGTGCTTCCACAGACATTCAACTTCAACATTATTCTCTTCTTTTCTAATCTCAATGATTATGATTTATCAATTAATATTTCATTTCTCAAAGGTGAATCTTTGATTTAGATGTGGGCCCATTAACTCAATGCTTACTTTTTTCTTATTCAAGAATACGCAACACTAACAAGTTTTCTCATGTCATCTTATCCTTCCAATATAAAGAGATTCATGCAAGAATGTGTGACTTAATAAGTACGATAGGTTTTAAGAAAAAAAATAGTTTGGCTATCATAAACTTGATCATCCTTGTAGATATGATCCTATCTAGCATAGTGCAAAATAATGTAATTTCATTTGGTAATTTTTGTTCTTTCAAGGCTTTGCTAAAACTATAACTATCACATCATGTTTTCTCTTAATTTCTCCATTACCTTCTTTTGTCTTGGGGCATCAAAATCAAATCAATCACCCATTAATAATGGATATGTGATAGATATATTGGGTGCAATTCATCTTCAAATTTCATATAATTATGGATTTGACAAACCATACTTTCAAATACCTAGATATATATTCTAGATCACCAATATATTCCTTTTACTTTTTCATGAGAGCTTGAGAAACCTTTATTCGCACCTATAGTGCATCATGCATCTCATGTGTCACCTATATTCATGTGGCTTTCTTTGCAATACCTTTTTTGATCATATAAATTTTATTGTTGTGTTCCTCTTAATCAATCCATATCTCATAAAGAAATTATATGCATGTCTTTATATATTTTGAAACTTGATCTAATTTTTATTCGGAGACAAGATCCTAAATATTTTCCAATTTCTTTTCATTCACTATGAACATTTCATCAAATTTTTCATTATCCGTTTATCTCACCTCTCAAATACATTCATTAGTTATACCCTCAGTACTTTTATCTTCTTAACACAATAGCTACATCTTACTAATTCTTACTCCCAAACATTGAGCCGGATATTATTTATTAAATATTGATAGATGCTACAATGTGCACATATGTGGCGAGAGAGATAGCTACAAATAAGGGGGAAATTTTTCATCTATAATATCTTATTTCTTTGTGGAAGTTGTGTTAGAACCAAAGCAGATAGGAGCACTAATGACTTCCAACATTTCCACTCACTTCCAATTCCCTTAGTATGTAATGGTACAAAACTTTGAGATATGTATTTTAGAATTATCATTACATTTAGAGGTGGTAGGATGAAATTTTGTTGTTTGTTGATAAATGATTCCTCCATGCACCCTTCAAAGTAACTTTAGATCAATGCATTTTATCGAACACAATCATCATATGGTTGCTTGATGACTTCAAAATTTTAGATGTTGGCTTTTATTTGGCAATCACTGTTAGTGTCAAGGGAGCACTAGATTGTGCTCTATGACTACACTAGACAAGATTTCAGAAATACACTTTTTATTACAAGATCACCCACGTAGGAAAAATGATACAAGAATATGTAGCCGATACACGAAGTTCCACAACCTGGGACAGATAGGTATGGATAACTCGACTAGAGATGATACACGAGATCCCACAACCTAGGACTATAGGTATGAGAGAAGATATCTCAATTACAAGAATTCCCTTTATAGAGATGAACTAGGTACAAGAAGTAACTCGACAACATCTCATACTATGATATTACAAGAGGACAAGACAATATGTCTAAGAACTAAAGCAGACAAGATTGGAACATAGATCAAGACAAGAATTGGAACTGGAACTTGGAGAGTACTTACTTAGAGGTCGTGACTCCTTGAGCTCCCAAGACTGGCATTGGCAAGACTGATAATGAATGTGGCCAACCCCTCCTTATATATTTTTTCCAAGGCGGTTATGAGATGATGATGTCATCGATGATATCATCAACTAGAAACAAGAACTCCCAGTGTCAGAATTCAACAAATAGACAATCGATCTTGGGGTTTTGTCTCATTTTGCATGCAATGAAGGCATTAGTTTCTTCAAACTCTGAACCGATCATGAGATAAAGGAATTAGCATAGAATCTAAAGTTCAAGATGGTCTCCTTTGTGACCATGGCATCACCTCCCCCTCAAGCGACGAGTTCCAGAAGGAGCGACCATGTTCTCTAGCTTGGGTTTCATTGGATTCTTCCTACGCAATTCACAAAACTTGACTTTTGCTCTCTAAATATTTTTTGTAAGTTCCCAAGTAGGATCATTGGCATCATACTCCTTCCAATGAAGAAGGTCTTTGAATCTTCCTCGGGAGATTCTTGAATCTAAGACATGCTCAACCTCAAATTCTTCATGTCCTCACTCTTGATAGGTGGAGAAGGATTGGGTCTCTCTTGAGCTTCCTTGGGTTCTTCATGCAATAGATCCTTTGAGCTTCTAGTGGTACGTTTTGGTATCTCCAACATCTTTGATGGAGAGCCTTGAGTAAGCACACCTCCTTGATTGAACATGAACTCTTCCTTGTCCTTTAACTTCTTGTTATCTTCATAATATATATACTCCATATGATTTTTAATGACTTCGGTAGAGAACAAGCAGGAGCAGCAATGATGCCGATCATCCCAACATTGCAAATATGACCACCAACTTTCACGAAAGGTAAGCTTGATGGTACGAATTATGTCCTAGAACAGTTTAAAATCACTTCTATCCTTGATTATATGAGCTTCTCGAGAAAGTTCTTGGGATTGATCATGAGTCCCAAAAATGTATGATCTAAATAATCCTAGTCAAATGATTCCTCTTCATATTGATCTTCTACATGCTTGGAAATGTAGAAACGCAAATACACTCTCTGCTCTAGTTACAAGTACTGTTGATAGTGTTTTGAATCTCACTTAGCATACTTCCAAGGCTTATGAAGCATGGAACATATTGAGAAATCAATATGAAACTCATGATCAAACACTGATTCAAAACTTGGAGAATCAACTAGCAGTAGAAAGGTTTGTTGATGGGGAGACTGCAGAGGTGTTTATCAATTACATGAAGAAACTATAAGATCAAATGGCAAGAGTAGGTGTACAAGTGAGGAGCTAGCTCGGCATTGTCTTCGATTCTGTCCCCAAAGTTTCATGGTTTGATAACTACTTTTAATACTCAAATCAAACCTCAACGTCTAACTTTTGAAGAATTCATGCCTTACTCATGGAGGAGGAGATGCAGCTCAAGGCAAGGAGTGGCATTTGCAAAGGAGACGTTGCACTCATGGCAAATGCCAAAGGAGACAAAGCATATTCTTCAAAAGATGGAGAAAAAAAGAAGAATGACAAAAAGAAGATCAAGGGAGAGTGTTTCCACTACAAGAGTAAAGACCATATAATTGAAGATTGTTGCATCAAGAAGGCAGATGAGAAGAATAGCTATTCAAAAGGCGACGAGGGCAAGGCGATTTCGAACACTGTAGAAACACAGCTTCAATTATTTGTTACGATAGAGAGGTATGCTCCTCAGCTGAATATTCATGAATAGATGACTCGTGGGTGTTGGACAGCCATCACATGACGAGCAGAAAAGACCTTTACAGTTGCTTACAGCTTCCGAAGGAACCCATCACAGAAAGGGTAGGCAACAATGCAAGACGTCCTCCACATGGCGAAGATACAATTTCTTTCATTAACTCTAATGGGGATATCAAAAACCTTTCAAATGTGTTGTATGTTCCACAAATCAAACAGAATTTTCTTTCAATAGCTTCGATAACTGATAAAGCTCATGAACTATCCTTCAGTAAGACAACAGCTAAGATTATGGACAGTAACAACAACATTGTTGGGACTGGCATGAGGAACAACCTAACCTCTATGAGTTGTGTGCTCTTACAATGACTACAAGGGTGGGCACAAGTAAGCTATGGCATTAGTGATTCTACCATATTGGATACCTTGACTAAAGGAGATCCATCAAAGGGGTATGGTTACACACATATCATCGATTGCAGGGATAGATCATGTGAAGTTTACATGATGAGCAAGCAACAGAGAAAGGCATTTCCATAAGAAAGCAAGAATATAGCAAGCTATTCTCTAGAGTTGGAGCATACTCACTTGTGTAGAAAAATGCCCACACAAGCCTTGGGGGGATCTTCCTACTTCATGTTACTCGTCAACAACTATTGCAAGAAGAGTTTACATCAATGGAGTTTAGATATTTTTGCAAGAGTAAAGGAATCAAGCATCAACTCGCAATGGCACATAGCCCTCAACAAACAGTGTTGCAAAATATCCGAATCAAACCATCATGGAGATGGCAAGGTGCATGTTGAAGGGAAAGGATTTTTCAAATCAATTTTGAGTAGAGGTTGTCAACACTATTGTCTATGTCTTGAATGGAAGCTACACCAAGGAACTTCATGGAAAGACTCTACAAGAGTCCTACACTACTAAAAATCCATCTATTTCCCATTTCAAAGTATTTGGAAGTGAATGTTATGTACATGTTCCAGATGGGGAGAAAAACAAGCTTCAACCAAAAAGCGTTAAATGTATCTTCTTAGGATATAGTGAAGATAAGAAAGCTTATAAGCTTTATGACCCTGAGGCTAAGAAGATCATGGCGAGTCACGGTGTGGTGTTTAAGGAGGAGCAGCCACATGCAATGGAGAAAAAGAGAGCTTCCACGTTATTATCAGGTGAAGGGGTAATCCACAATGATCATGGACTAAGAGCTATTCCTTCTACACAAGAGACAGAAGCATCATCTTCAGATGATGAGTCTTAAACTCACCAATGTTTCATTACCCAAGATAAAAATCCATTGCCATATTGGGTGAGGCAGCTCTATGATTTTGCGAACCCATCCCACAATCACTAGAACAGGTTGCAAATGGACCAAGGCCATCACATAGAATAGAGGAATAGAGACAAGCAAGTGCTCATATTGGAAATACAACCTTGATGGCTGAGCTCATTCAAGAACAAGCAAAGAACCAACCAATGTGGAAGACACTCTCCATGATCCGAAATGGAGGGCTCCCATGCAAACATAATACAAAAATGGAATTTAGCAGCTAGTGGATCGAAGCCCTAAACCTAAAGTCATTGGCACCAAGTGGGTCTCGAAGCTAAAGTACAAGGCTGGTGATACTATGAAAATAACAAAGCAAGACTTGTTGCACATGGCTACTCACAAGTTGAAGGGATTAACTCTTGTGAATCATTTTCTTCGACTGCAAGGATGACAACTATCCAAGTAGTACTAGTTGTGGATGCACATTAACAATGGCCAATTTATCACATGGATGTCAAATCAATGTTTTTGAATGGAGACCTTAGGGAGAAGGTATATGTGTCTCAACCACCAAGGTTTTAGGCTCTCCGTTCAGAGAACAAGGTATGTAAGCTAAAGAAGGCATTATAGGGGCTGAAACAAGCCCATAGAGCATGATTCCAACAAGTAGATATCTCTTGGATTTAGGTTTCATAAGATGTGCTTCTAATGCTAGCTTGTATGTTCTAAGGAGAGGATGGAATATAATTGTGCTTGTACTCTATGTAGATGACCTTGTGATTACAAAAAAAGATGTTGCTCTTCTTCAACAAACAAAACGTGCACTCAGTTCAGATTTTGAAATCATAAACTTAAACCTAATGCATTATTGCTTAGCCCTTGAAGTTTGGCAAGAACCAAGCAAGATTTTGATCTCTCAACAAAGGTATGCAAGACTAATTTTGAAAGCATTCGACATAGAGGATTGCAAGGAAATTTCTACACCTATAGAGGTCACCACAAAATTATCTATTGAAGATACTTCACCTCCCGTGGATATTGGAAGATACAAGAGGTTAGTTGGAAGTCTCATCTACTTGTGTAACAGCAAACCAAATATCCCTTATGTTGTTGTAGTACGCAAGTTCTCTAATAAGCCTTGCCAAACTCATTGGAAGGCAAGCATGTGGAAACTCATGAATGTGAAAGGAACCACTGATTCTGGTTTTCCCTATGAAGAAGGATCATCTCTAGGTGGATTCTGTGATTCAGATTGGGCAGAGAGACACCTAAAAATCAGTTTCTAGATATTGCTTTACTTTAGGATCAGGGATTTTCTCTTGGATCATTAAGAAGCAACCAACTGTAGCATTATCTTCTACTGAAGCTGAGTACAAAGCAACATGTATTGCAGTTGTGTGTGTAACAAGTGGTCTCTAATGCATTTGCTGGGGCATAAATCAGATATAGAACGACTTTTAATGTGAATTGTACGATTCTAAACGTTTGAATTACATTTAGAAACCGTTTGTATGTATTTCAAAAAGCATTTGCATGTATTTGAAAAAGGTTTAGAGCATTTAAATAAAAAGGTTCTGGTACCGGTTTTCAGTAGGTACGTATGCATGTGTGTGTGTTAGAGAGAGAGAGAGAGATGAGGGAGGACAACAAAGTTTTTCCTATTACACACGTGCTTGGATGGACATAGAAAAATTTGTACGTATATGGCTACACAGGTCTCTGCGGACCATAGTGGTTAGCAACAGGATGGCAACCTCGTAGGCAACAGGTTGCTAACGCGTTAGCAACGTGTTGAAGTTGCGAACCCCAAGTTGCGATAAAATTGCGTACACCTCAATTTTTATTTTATATATTTTTTTAAATTCTAGATATCTTAGGTATAAATATCCTCCTATAAATGCTAAGTATCATGAAAAAGGCATGAAAATAAGACATGTTTACATTTATGGAATGTTAATGTACATATCAAATATATAGGTCATCAATTTGTCTTGTCATGTACATACATACATAGTACATACATACATATATGCATAGATTACATTATATTACATACATAGTAGTAAATATATGCTACATGCATATGTAATACACATTTTTACATACACATCTACATAGTATATACATATTATATATATGCATAGCACATAGATGCATACATATATACATATATGCATATATATCATGTATAAAGTAGGTACTATGTACATACTACAAACGTACAAACATATATATTAAATACATACATAAGTACATACACATGTTTTTTCAATAAACATAGAGTAATAGACTATAGGAATTACATCATACATACAGCATGCATATATAGATACATACATACAAAACTAAGTGAATAAACAAATTTTTGGGTGAACATATAAAAATAAGAATATGCATACATACATTACATATATAGTACATACAAACATACACACATAAGTATATATATATATATATATATATATATATATATATATATATATATATATATATATATATATATATATATATATATATATATATATATATATATATATATATATATATATATGCATGATGTCATATGGTACATGATGTTGCAATGATCATATGGTAAGTGGGACATTGTATACTCTCTTTGTCTCCCTCCTTTTCTTGGTGATCGTTGAGCCATTGACCTTTCTTGTATGATGATTCAGCTCATCAACATTATTGTTCATAAGTCATAAGGGTTAAAAGAAAAAGAACCTTCCTTGTGGACCATTTCTGGCTTGTTGAGAAAGATTCTTTTTTTTTTATTTTTTAGCACCGCGTTGCGAACGTGTACGCAACGTGGAGTTGCGTTGCGAAAGTTGTGAACGTTCGCAACGCGTTGCGTATGCAACACTGCTACGGACGTCTACCTAAATGCTACCTTCTTCATTATTTCCAAGATCGAGAAAGTTCCGAACTTCCTTTTATTAAAAAGAAAAAGATTGAGAAAGTTAATAATCCATCATCAATAATTTTAAATACTCTTTTTTGCTTGAAAAAAGCCCAATGATATGATGTATGTAAATGATGATCCTAACTAATGGTAAGGTGATTCAATTTTAATATGAAGCCAAGAATTACTCTGATACTGGGAAGTGATTAGATGTTCATAAACCAGATACTTTGATGTATATCATTAACATCAGCCTCTGTAAATAAGTGTGTTTTTCTACAATATATTTGAACTTCCTGACTCTGGGGCTTGTAATATGTGCATTAAATGGAGAGACACGACGACTTGAGCTGATAATAATCTCGATGGGCAAATGAACTAGTGCTTACAAAACCATGAAACCAAAACACTTGTTGCACTTGGCAGCAGAAGGATTGAAGGACTTTCAGATGATTGCGCTCACACAATTTTTTGATTCTTTGACTGCAATACTCATCACCAGCCAGAGTACACAATGGAAGCACATATGATGGCCAAATGCTGCGTATGACTGCCACTGAGCATGTAGATCAACGAACAATGTTGTGCTGTGCTTTTGTTCTCTGCAGTATTGTGCACAGTTTGTTGCCCATCTCCACGAGTGAAATTGGCTTGAGCATGACACCATCCATCCCAAGCTTTATACATTGCGCTTGGGTGGTTTTATCTGTATCAGCGGTCAAGGCAATAATCAATGGGCGCCTCTCAGGACTGATATTCTTCTGAATGCGAACAGCTACCTCATAACCATCCATTTCAGGCATCCAAAGGTCAAGCAGAACAAGTTTGTACATGCTTCCTGGTTGAGCGAGCGTCGCCAAGCACTGACGCCCTGATTCCACAACAGTGGCTTGGCATCCTAGATTTTCAAGAAGCTGCTTTGTTACTGTGCGGTTTATCAAGTTATCATCAGCAGCTAATACTTTCAGGCCCTTTAAGACTTCTCTGTATCCAGTATCCTTCTGGGGTAAAACCATCGACGGAGATGGTAGCTGAAGTCGAACAACAAAAGTTGCCCCAAAGCCAAACCCAGAAGAATTGTTTTCAATCCATAGATGACCATTCATGATCTGTACAAGTTTGCAACAAGAATGTCAAAAAAAAAAAAGTACGATTGATAAGGAATATGATAAATCGTTAAGCAAAATCAAAATTACCTGAATGATTTTTTCACATCTTACTAGCGTTAGATTAGATGTGGTATTTTGTTGGGCTGGTACTACGTTCTCAGACTGCAAAAATTTCTGGAATAGCCTGGCCCTTGCATTATCTGTATACTCCATGTCTGTGGCTTTAATTTCAGTGCGTAAGAACACAAATCCATCACGAAAAGAAGGCCGCCAAGCTAGCTTCTGGGAATGCCACTTGAAGTCTTCTTCAGTATCCAGCCGTACTGCTACCACCACAGTTCCCCGTTTTGCAGACTTGATTACATCTCCAATCAAATTCAAGGTGATCTGAAGGAGACGTTTCTCATCACCAATGACATGCTGGGGTATCTCACTTGATAGATCTAACACAAATCTCAACCCCTTGCTTCTAGCCATAGGATTCGCAAAATTAGCAACTTCTCTGAAAATGGATGTTAGTTCAAAAATCTGCAGGTCAAGGTCAAGGCTGCCATCATCCAACATATCATTAATTATAGTAGACAAAAGCTCACTGCTCTTTGCAACTGTTTCGACAACAGCTTGTTGTTCAGAATCTAGATTAGAATCTTGTAGCAACGATGATAATGCCTTAATGGAGTGTAAGGGTATCCTCATCTCGTGGTTCATCACAACCAAAAATTCATTCCTAGCTAACATAGCTGTTTCCGCTTCTTGCCGTACAACCTGCAAGGCCTTGTTCTGCTCCACAAGTTGATCTTGAATCCTGTAGGATTCCTCCAGTATGGCTGCATGAGATAAAGCAACTGCAACCTGATCAGCCACAGTCTCAACAATTTCTAGCTCCCTTGGTCCCCATTCTCTCTCATTACTTCTCCGAAGCCCTAAAACCATGACTGCATATGCTGTAGCCATACTTTGAGGTGTGCCACCTTTGAAGTGTGAATGTCGCAAAACTGGAAGCCTAATAGCCACCATTGAACCCATCACTGCAGCTTCATGGCTACTAGCTTGTCCAAGAATAGAATCGAGAGGAACATCCACTGCTTTTGTTGAGCTCTGTATAATTCTTATGAGTTCATCATCTGCCGACACTGTAACTGGAACTTGTAGGACTCTTCGTTTGAGCTCATGAGTTAGTTCCATCAAAGATTTCTGAACATTAGGCATCCATATAGTGCAATTCTCAAGTTGAAATGTTTTTCCTAATTCTTCAAGCATAACTGCAAGTATTGTATGCTTGTCTATAGAACGACGAATTTCTTGAGTGAGCAATCGAGTATGTCTTTCTACCTCTTCTTGCTTTCTTATGAAATTCACTTCACGATCTAGTTCTTCAGCCTTGTTTCTCAAGAACAACTCTCTCACTTTCACATGCAATAAAAGAGGTATAATATGAACAAGAGAAATTGCAGTGGCACATGATACAAGAGCTGTAAGCACTTTCAATATTGTTTGAATCAGCATAACTCGGAAGGTATGTGGTCGGTAAGTCCAAATAGCAACAAAGTGTGTAAGGCCACAAAGTACTATGAAGGCTCCGAACTGTGCTATTACCCACCAGAATGGCAGTATCTCTGAGTTACTGATGAAGTATAAAAGCTCGATTGGAATTGAAAAATAAGCAAGTGCAATCAAGAAGTCACTTCCAATTTGAAAGCGCATCAAGTATTCAAGATCCCATCCATTATCATCACAATCACAAGAACTCAATTTTGGGTGGGACTCTGGAAGATTGATTGCTATCAATACTATTAGTAGAGAAGCTATCAAAAATAGCACTGCAAATCTTACATTAGGCATTGTGATGGCCATGGCGGCATAAGACGTAATCACAAGATTGATACCTGAAAATTTTGACAACTGATTGGTAGGGTAAAAAAGTGAAGGAGGGGGTAAAAAAGTGAGGGAGGGAAAAGAAAGGGGGAAAGGAGAGGAAGGAGAAAGAAGGGGGGTGGGAGGGAAGGGGAAATAAAAAGGAAGATTGACTTTGCCAACTGAATATCCTTCTAATAAAAAGGAACTAAATAAGATGGCTTTTTATAAAATATTTGTATGAACTTTAAAGTGGCGCATGCTCCAGTACGTAGAGAGGGATTCATCCCTTTAACTTTAAATCATTTACCTGTCAATTAAAGTTGACAACTCAGAGCTCCATGTGTATTTCTGAATCTTCAAATTGGACTGAAGTCGATCAAATCAAACGTTCAATAAGTGCCACTGTCCACATAATTTTAAGCAACAATGCTAAGAAGAAACTAGAATCAAAGTAAAATTAAAAGGTTTTCTGTCCATCATTGCAAAACATGTGGAGAGATCAGTTACACATTGGTGCACATGTAAAAATATATATGCACTCAAAACAATGCTAATATCTGCATTAAATATAATAAATGTTTCGTGATATAGGAATCTTAAAGCAATATTGCACATAAAGAAGTTTCTTTCCATTATTACTCTCCTAAAATTCAAATCCACTGGTAAGTGTTAGCATAAACTTGTCAATGAGTGATCGAGTAAGAAAAATTGGAAAAACTGCATCAAGACTGAAAAATAAAGCCACACAGATGCAAGGGCAGCTGAAAAATGACACAAGCGAATCTTGCAGAAACAGCACAAACGGAAAATGTAGGAAGAGAGAGGATATACAGCTTAACAAAAAATAAAGAGTGATGGAATGGTACCACCACCAGTTTATTGGCTTGGCACCCTAACTCTCCCACTTGCATATAGCCATATACACAAGCCCTCCTACCAACATTACAAGACAACACATGACTCCAAAAGTTAGAGCCCTAGATATGTCTGGTAAGCAATGTAAGCCTGGACCTGGCCAATATGACTTGACTAAAAAATCCCACACGCTGCTAAACATAATAAGAGCATTAAATGACCAAGATGTCAACCCAAGCTGCCATTAGATGGTCATTACAACAACAGCAACAACAACAATAAATACAACGATAATAATACTAATAAATATTTCATACAAACAAAGTATATTCAACCCATAGTGGTTAGCAACGGGATGGCAACGTCGTAGGCAACGGGTTGCTAACGCGTTAGCAACGGGTTCAAGTTGCGAACCCCAACTTGCAATAAAGTTGCATACATATCAATTTTTATTTTAGATTTTTTTTTTAGTTCTATATATCCTAGGTATAAAAATCCTCCTACTGATGCTTAAGCATCATAAAAAAGGCATGAAAACAAGACATGTTAACATTTATAGTGTGTTCATATCAAATATATAGGTCATCGATGTGTCTTGTCATGTATATACATACATACATACATACATACATACATACATACATACATACATACATGATACATGCATGGATTATATTATATTGCATACATAGCAGTAAATATATACTACATACATACGTGTAACGTAATACATACATTTTTTATGTACATGTACACATAGTATATACATATTACATATATACACAATACATGGATGCATACATACATGCATACATATTATGTACATAGTAGGTATATACTACAAAAATAGAAACATATATATTAGATACATACATAAGTAAATACACATGCCTTTCAATAAACATACGGTAATAGATTTTGGGAATAACATCATACATACATACATGTATATATAGATGTATATATATACATACATACATGCATAGCTAAGTAAATAAACATATCTTTGGGTAAACATAAAAAAATAGAAATATACATCATAGATTACACATATACTACATACATACATACATATTACATAAGCACATACATATATATGCATATGTATGATATGATATGGTACATGATGTTGGAATGATTATACAGTAATTGGGACATTGTATACTCTCTTTATCTCCTTGTTTTTTTTCCTTTGATGAGGCATTGGTCTTTCTTGCTTGGTAACCAATTTTTTGTTCATAAGGGCTAAGACTTAAAAGACCCTTGTGGACCATTATTGGACTTTCGCGCAAAAATTTCTTTGCAAGATTAGCAACGCGTTGCGAACGTGTACGCAACGTGGAGTTGCGTTGCAAAAGTTGCGAATGTTCGCAACGCGTTGAGAATGTGTACGCAACGTGGAGTTGCACTGCAAAAGTTGCAAACGTTCGCAACGCGTTGCGTATACAACACTGATTCAACCAAGCAGGAAAGCCAGTAGAATAACCAACCAATGTAGGTTGGGATCCCAAGTAAGACAACCAGATAAGTTTATATGTGGCGGCCAACCACTACAGATTTAGACATCCAACTCATTACCAAGGCATACAGCTTACAAGGAACTGACCCCGTAACTGATGCGAGAAAAAAATACTTTCCAACACAGTCTTGAAACGTTGTCATTCACTACATAATGCAATGCATGCAGACACAAGTACACTGTTGCAGACCTTTCTTTCAGGTCACTTGGAGTCAAATAATGAGACTCTGCACACTGCAAATGTACAGTAAGATCTTCCAAACTTGTTTTGAAAGTAAATGGTTGTAAGATGACCGAGAAACAAGACTGAAAAAGCAGACTACTGATGGCTAACCTCTGTCAGAGTACATGGAGAGATGCCTATGAGAAAATCAAACTTGACAAGTCAAACTAATAATGGCTACTCTCTGTTAAAATACAGACAGAGATATGTCTATAAGAAAATCAATCCTATGCAGACAAGGGGTAGCTGAAGTAGGGGGCTTGCTACCTGGGGTTCTTACATTTTACTGATGAATCAATGGACTCAAGAACATCTACCTAGCTACCTATCTACCTACCTCACAAGCTAGCTACCGACCTACCTACCTAACTTCCGACCAACATACCTAACTTCGTACCTACCTACCTTCCTAACTTTCTTCTTTCCTTCCCTCCCTTTTTCCTCCACTCCTTCCTTCCTAGCTTCTACCTTCCCTCCTCCCTTCCTATCTTCCTTCCTACCTTCCTACCTACCGACCCACATACTTACTTCCCTACCTACCCATCTACCTAACGACCTACCTATCTAGTTGGCAACCTCCCTAATTAACTACCATCCTACTGACCTAGCTAAATACCTACCTACCTACCTACCTACCTACCTAGCTAACTACCTACCTACCTAGTTACACATAGATAGCTATCTAGCTATCTAGTATCCAACAATCCAAACAAGCAAGCAAGCCAGCCATCCATCCACACCTCTCTCTCTCTCTCTCTCTCTCTCTCTCTCTCTCTCTCTCTCTCTCTCTCTCTCTCTCTCTCTCTCTCTCTCTCTCTCTCTCTCTCTCTCTCTCTCTCTCTCTCTCTCTCTCTCTCTCTCTCTCTCTCTCTCTCTCTCTCTCTCTCTCTCTCTCTCTCTCTCTCTCTCTCTCTCTCTCTCTCTCTCTCTCTCTCTCTCTCTCTCTCTCTCTCTCTCTCTCTCTCTCTCTCTCTCTCTCTCTCTCTCTCTCTCTCTCTCTCTCTCTCTCTCTCTCTCTCTCATATCGCAGCCAAAACCCTAATCGCGGGCCGAAACCCTAATCGCAGTCACAGGCAGCCGAAACCGTAATATCTCGCGCAGGCGGCCAAAACCCTAATCGCAGCGGCAGGCAGCTGAAATCTCCAACAGCCCCTAATCTCTCTCTCGGACGAGCTCAGAGCGCTGCAGCCCAAACCCTAATCGTACG
Source organism: Ceratopteris richardii (assembly GCA_020310875.1). Classification (NCBI taxonomy): domain Eukaryota; kingdom Viridiplantae; phylum Streptophyta; class Polypodiopsida; order Polypodiales; family Pteridaceae; genus Ceratopteris; species Ceratopteris richardii. Next base: position 60,798,583 of record CM035433.1, on the reverse strand, counting down.
CAGCCCAAATCTCCACTGGCTGCTCCTGTTCTGCGACAACTCTCTTATGCCCACAGCAGCGAAAACTGAAGAAGCGGCTCCTTCTATTTCTCTTGATGGTCACAGGTTTTGAAGAAGCTGCTCGAATATCTCAGATGGGATACAGATGCAGCGCCACCTAAACTCAGTTGCACAATTGATTCCAAGAGCTGTTGGAGGGGCTGCTCCTTTCCTTGTACCTGTACCAACAGAGGTTTGAGTTTGGGTTCATCTCTCCCTTGGGCCTTTTCAAAACCGTAAAGACCATACCCTAACCCTAAGCCCTTAGTTCGCCATTAGTTGCACGAGCTCAGCACCCTCAAAACACTAAACCCATCAAAACCCTAATCTCTCTCGCTGCCTGTTTGTAACCCTATTCAACCCTCGAAACCCTAACCCGACCTTCCCAAAAACCTAAACTTAAAACTAACCCTAAACCAAACCATGAACCTCCTTGCTGACCTTCCGGAACCTCCTCCCCTTTAGGATCTTCTTGAAACCCTAAACCTAATCTGCACCTAAACTTAGTTTGAAACCCTAACACTAGCATACCTTAACTCTCTCTCTCTCTCTCTCTCTCTCTCTCTCTCTCTCTCTCTCTCTCTCTCTCTCTCTCTCTCTCTCTCTCTCTCTCTCTCTGTGCTCCCAAGTTGGAGGAACAACTGGCCACTTTAGAGCATACCCTCCGAGAATTGATAGGGAAACATAAGAAAGAGGGGGATTCTCGACTGAACGGGGTTACCTGTAGAGTCGTCGCCCTCGAAGCCAAGGTAGCAGCCTTCAAAAAGGAAAATGAGTCCCTCCGAGAAGAGCTTCTTGCTATCCGCAAGCAGCACTCATGGGATCAGGAGGAGTTGCACAATGGGCTTACTGATATGAGGACGAAACTGGACAACATATGTGAGGAGGGGGAAATCACCCCACAGCTAGAGGACATATGGGTGACTATCAAGAAAGAGTGCATAGAGGTGGTTCAGAGCGAGCTTGAGACTAAAAAGATAGATGGGTCGAAGTTGTCAAAAAAAACCTTCAACAAAAGGCAAAGAAGAACCACCACCATGAGGAGATCCACATAGTACACACCACCATTGAGGAGAAGCAGATGAGACAAGCTCGCAAGCTCAATGTCCGCGTCTCCTGCCTCACAGAGACTGACGGGTCACCAGAGCAGGACGGGAGTCGCTTGTGCACACTACTTGGATACCGCACGGATGAGACTCTCCCTTTCACCACAGCCTGAGGAGAAGGACGGGACACCACACGGAGCAGAGCACTTATCCTTCAGTTCTCGGATGAGGATGGGAGAAGAGACTTCCTCAGACGACGGGCGGTACTACGCACTACACCGGGCATCCCGATCTATTTGGATGATGACCTCACACGGATGCAGGTAGAGCATAGACGTGCATGCATGCTGCATGTCCTCGAGGCCCGACGGGAGGGACATCGTGCCCTATACACAGAGGGTCGTGTCATCATCGAGGCACTACCCATTGCCTAGGGATTCGCGGCCTATGAGAGAGCATAGCAAGAGGTGCGCATTGCAGTCCGGAACTGCAGTGGATCTTTGTGGACACGTCCAGGGCGCCTCGAGGAGGTGATGGAGGGAAGAGACATGATCTTCTTGACAGAGACACATGAGAGCCCATGGAGGAGCCTACCGAGGATTGAGGGCTATAGGTTGGAGTCAGCTCACCGCCGACAAATGCGACAGCACACCACACGAGGGTCAGGAGGAGCAGCCATGCTTTATAGATAGTCACTACCGCACAGGGTACACGTGGTAGCCAGAGACCCAAAGGCACGTTTCATGTGGATACGCCTCAAGCTATCAAACGAGAGAGCAGCATATTTCGCCGTCTTCTATATTGCACCCATCGACTCGCGCTTCACACATACCCCCGAGAAGCCCTCAGAGGGGGAGGGACCAAACACCCCATCGCCATATGATTGCCTCAGTGACACCATTATGGAGTATACCGGGATGGGCGAAGTCTTCCTTGTAGGAGACTTCAATGCTCGCACTCAGAGCCACTAGTGTGATATCTAGGACTTTGAGGACCCTGAGATGCTCCGTACCATGGAGGACATGTCTACACTTAGAACCTCAACTGACACCGCCACACTCACCTCATACGGCCGACACCTACTCCAGATGGGAGAAGAACACCATCTCATTATCTATACTGGGATGGCGACCTGGCCCACCTCGGGTGGTCTCACCTGCATTCCACCCATGACACCGCATGGAGGTAGTGTGGTAGACTATGTTATCGAAACCCCAGAGGCGACATATCCCAAACCTCATTCACCATCCACCCATACCGATTGGAGCTCATCACACATATCTCGCCGTATCCATACGCGGCTCACCATGCATATCCCACCCCGCCACCATACAGCCACATGCCCATACCACCGTTCATTTTAGACATGAGCTAGCACATATCTATAGCCCCCATGTTCGAGAGCGTCCCATGACCCCTCCGTCCCATTGGACACCCCCACTTCTCGATCCTCCACACATCCGCTACTCTCAGCTTCCCATACAACACCGCACATTCGACACGGTTGGAGCATACACCCTAGAATAGATGGTACAATGAGGAGTGTAGACGACTATGCCGACATCTCAGAGCATAGAGTATCTTGGGATCCATCACGGAGGGGGAGGCACGACGACACATGCAAGCTCTCACACGCCCGAAGCGACGAGCTTTCGAGGAGCAACAGGAGGCAAAGCTATTTGACCTTCTCATGAGTAGGGATTGTGGCACCACGTGGAGGGCCCTACGTGAGCCACGCCCACCTACGCCCATAGCAGATACTCAGACTTGGCACACCCATGCCCAGAGGTTATATGATGTCCCAGGACAGCCCCCATTGCCGATCCCTCCCACACCGCGGCCTGTGATATCCACCCTATTCACGACAGGCATGGTATGACAGGCCATTCATGGGCTACAGCATGGCCGTTCAGCAGACCACACGAGACTACAGGGCGAGCACTTTATATACGCAATCGATGTAGTTTCCCACTTGATCGCCCACCTCTTCAACCGTGCTTTGGTTGAGAGGTTACCTGACTCGCGGACTATGCATACCATTGGGCCTATCCATAAGTCTTGCGATATGATGGACCCAGGGAACTACAGGACTATTATGATAGACCACATCCTGGCCAAGATCTATGGGGAAGTACTAGAGGTAGAGCTCAATACACATGCTGAGGCAGCTGGGATCAGAACACCCGGCCAGGCAGGCTTTTGCCGCACTTTCTCCACCATCGACCACATCTTCGTACTTCGTTGCTTGATTGAGTGCGGCAGTCACATTTCCAGGCGCTCGATACCTTTTGCATGGAGAGAGGACTCACCGTGAACCTTTGCAAGACCAAGGTCATGATCTTCCACACCTCCGGGACAGTATGCCATCGCGCCTCTTTCACCAAAGCTGGAGGACAGATAGAGGTAGTGGACTCCTATGTCTACTTAGGTGTCACCTTCTCAGGTAGCATAGGGGTATTCTCCATGGCACAGGCAGCGAGAGAGAGACTGACGCGAGACTATGCGGCACTTGCTAGATTGAAGAAACGCTACTTTCAGGCACATTTTCAAGAGCCCCGGACTAAGCGGTGGCTCAAGCCCTCCGTTCCACATGACATTATACGAGCTGAACTTGGCACACCACCGATGCTAGTGGAGGTCCTCTTTCAGCTGATAACCTTTATTCTGAGAGTCAGAGAGCTCCCCACCAGTCGACTCACCAAGCTTGCATTTGAGAGCTCTAGACATTTGGCAGAGACAAGGTATGAGAAAGTATGGTATGCATAGACCTACTGATGGTTGCCAAACCATGGCATGAGCATTACCGATCTACCCTCTTTCAGTATGACCTCTCTTCCCCCTATATTACCCTCACTCGTTCGGAGAGGAACAAGATCATCCGTCAAGACCTACTACAGATACACGTCAGGGAGACATGGATAGCACCACAGGAGCCTCTTCCCACAAAGAGGCAACACTGCAAAGAGCATTTCCTGACAATGACAACGGATCGTTTCATTCCGAGACCACAATACATGGATACATACATGGCACCAGCAGAGAGAGTGGCCATTGGGCAGCTCAGAGTATCATCACAACAGCTCGAGATTGAGGTTATGCGAGCGACACATACCCCAAGGACAAGAGATTATGCAGGATATGCCGAGAGGAGGTGGAGGATGAGGAGCACTACACATGTAGATGCTAGGCATATGAGGATATCAAAGACCGCCACCCACAGCTCTTAAGGGGGCCAGAGAGATCAAGGCTTTATTGGAGACGGAGGCCCAACGCCCTCTAGGTCATTTCCTAGTAGAGCTCCAGCGCTACTGTGCCTCACTTCTCCAGCAGATCGAGACACATCCGGCCCCCCAGACTCATATTACCGATTTTTTCAAACCCACAACCGCCCGAGGACCCCATCTCGACGCCAGGTTGTCACATTACCAAGAGCAAAGGAGCTTAGACGACAACGATGACAATCGAGACCCCCACTCCGGAGACCAAGTTCCCACCAGAGAGAGATTCAAGCAATTCACGCACGCCATGACATGGATATACGGAGAGGTCAGCAGCACAACCCTGTCGATCTCGACGTGCAAAGCATTTTGAGGATCGCCAAGATGCCTTACCCACCAAGGCATTATATCCTACACCCACTCCAGGCATTTAGAGGGTTATGACACCACCGAGCCTCCCCTCCCTATGCATATAGTATTTGTATCTCACCTATTGAGCATAAAGAGTGCATACCCATAGCACCCCACACCCTCGACGCCAGCTATTATCCACTCCTTTTATACTCTGTTTTGAACTCACACTTTATTTTCCTTTAGGGATCACAGTGAATTGGATCATAGGGTGGCCATCGTTTAGATAGGAGATACAGAGCCGGATCCATATTATAGGAAGAGATGAGGAGGCACGATTCCTGTGGGTTCGAATGGAGATAGCGCAGGGGAGCTGGATTTACATTGCTATATGCTACTTCCCTCCAAGCGGATCTCGATACGCAGGACAGGATCTTGGGGGACCAATCCGAGACAGAGACTCACCATACACAACACTTTCAGATGACATACTACATTATAGCACACTAGGTGAAGTTTTCCTTATGGGGGACTTCAACGGACGCACTCAGTCACATCAGTGCGATGCATACGATATGGATCACCCACATCTCATGAGGACCAGAGACCCAGAGGAGATGAGTACCAGTAGAGTATCGGCAGATATGGGTCAGGACACCATAGGGTATGGAAGACATCTACCTGAGCTAGGCAGCCGACATCAGCTCGTTATATATAACGGGATGCATCGCTGGCCAGGTTCGGGCGGACTTACCTTCTTCCCTCACGGGGGAGGTGAGAGATACATTTATCACATTCACACTCTCATCTCCTATTCCATTAGACCCTCCCTCACCCACTGAGACACACATCACGATACACTTCACACACAAGCTCTCACACGTTTATGCACACCATTTACACTCCCGCCTACTCTCCCTCGATCCACTCTCACCCTTGGACACACTTACATCACAGTTCACCACCATCCTGCACGACTAAGCTCTCTGAAGTTTCCCACACCGCACACATATACACCCTCCACGCAGAGGTTCCATGCCTCAGAACCTCTGGTATGATGCAGATTGGCGCGAGCTACGGAAGCACCTACGCATTTTAGAGCATAGAGGGGATATTACACACACACAGGCACAGCATCGCATGCAGAGCCTTACTCGCCACAAACGGCGTGATTGGGAAGAGAGACAATACTGGGATATTTATCATTTACTCATGAGTCGAGACAGTGCAGTGGCATGGCGACATTTGAGAGAGAGGAGACAGCAGACACCCATCCGAGACCCGCGCAGTTGGCATAGCTATGCACAGAGCCTATACGAGATCCCAGACAAGCCCCCCATTCCCAGACCACAGAGCTCACGTCCTACTACATCTGACTTCTTCACACCCACTATGGTGGGACGCGCTATTGCCCGTCTACAGCATGGCAGGGCCCATGACCTTTTTGGTTTACAAGCTGAGCACCTCATCTACGGAGGCACGACCCTTGCACCTCTCATTGCCCATCTCTTCAACCGTGCACTGGTTGAAGGGTTCCCTGACTCATGGACTGAGCACACCATAGTGCCCATTCATAAGTCAGGAGATACTATGGATCCAGCTACATACCGGACGATCATGATTGGCCCTATATTGGCCAAGTTATATGGGACGGTAATGGAGACAGAGTTGAGTACTCTCGCTGAGAGGAAGGGTATCAGGGCTCCAGGACAGGCAGGCTTCAGACGAGATTACTCTACCATTGACCACATCTTCACTCTGAGATGTCTGATCGACCAGGCAAGGGTGAGGAAGAGGAGATTATATTGCTTCTTTGTGGACTTCCGCAAAGCATTTGACACCGTTCCCAAGGGACCACTCTTCAGACGACTACTTGATATCGGAGCCCCAGAGGAGATGATGTGGGGGATCTATGCCTTGGCCCTTATACGAGAGAGTATCTGGCAGAGTCAGATGTCCGGGGGGCTTATCTCATCCACTTGCTAGCACTATCGGGATGAAGCAAGGATGCCCTCTTTCACCCACCCTCTTTGGTCTCTACATTGATGAGATAGTAGACTACATACAACAGCAGGGGGGTGATGGCATTGAGGTACACGGGTCCACTGTCCATATTCTTTTATATGTTGATGCTATTCTACTGGTTTCAGAGTCTGCAGAAGGTCTACAGCATCATCTACATGGCCTAGATGACTTTTGCACACACAGAGGGTTATCTGTGAACCTTGGTAAAACCAAGGTCATGATCTTTCATACATCAGCACAGGAACGCAAACATAGTTTGTTCACGGCAATGGGTGGACCGATTGAGGTGGTCGGATGATATGTTTACTTAGGAGTGACATTTACAGCAGCATCAGGGGTCTTTTCTATGTCTCAGGCAGCACATGACCGAATCACAAGTGGGTATGCAGCACTTGCCTTGATGGAGAGACAGTGCCACCAGGCATATTTTCAGGAGCCCCGCACAAAAGGGTGGCTCTTCGCCACTTCGGTTACACCAACGCTCATGTATGGGGCAGCCATATGGGGACCAGGATTAGCCACATCAGTATGGACAGCATTAGAGAGGCCACAGATCCTCATGATTTCCAGACTTATCCGGAGCAAGCCTTCAGTACCACATGATATCATTAGAGCAGAGCTCGCTGCACCACCGATGCTAGTTGAGGCACTATTCCAGACAGTATGCCTATTACACAGACTCCGCAGCATGGATACAGAGCGCATTGCTTATCGGGCTTTCCAGGCATCACGGGACATGGCATTAGCAGGCGAACACCTCCTCATGGTATGCACAGACATGAGATTGGCTGGCCCACCACAGCTTTGACATAGACAGGCTACCACCACTACAGTACGACTCACATGCACCCACCTACTCGCTCTCTCATCAGGAGAGGAATAGGATCATTCGTAAGGAGATATGGCATACATACATACAGAGGACATGGGTGAGCCCTAAGGGTACATTGCTGCCGAAAATGCTCTATTACCGTAAGCATTTTCTACATATATCGAACGAGGGCTTCATCGAGATTCCGAGATACATGCAGACATATCTACCCCACCAGCTTCGAGTCGTCATTGGGCAGCTCCGGGTTTCATCACATCAGCTCAAGATTGAGAGGGGTCGATCGAGGGGAGTCCCCCGTGAGGAGAGGTGGTGCCCAGTATGCGAGACAGAGGTAGAGAGTGAGGAGCATTTTGTTATCAGATGCCCAGCATACGTAGACCTACAAGCACAGTTCCAGACAGAGGAGTCACTCCAGTTATGCATGACTGTGGGAGACCAGCGACGCTTGGGACGCTCCCTCGCAGCAGCATACGAGAGGCGAGATCAGTCACTCCAGCCCACACATCAGCCACGGGTGAGTACGCAGCAGACCATTACCCAGTTTTTTCAGCGAGCTGAGCTACATCAGAGAGGTCCATCTATAGGGCTCACGCTCTACCAGGCAGCAGCACAGAGAGCACGGCGCAGACCACGCATGGGCAGATATCATCGACCACGACTATATCAGGAGGATATCTCATGCATCAGGACAGCCTACGACCACATGATGGAGCATAGGCGCACCACCACCCCATGGGTTGTCTTCCTTCAGGAGGCACTCAGACCACCCCCGATATACCACATACTACACCCACCTCCACCCATTCACCGGTAGCTAGGGTGTTTTACTCTCACTTTTACTCACATGTCCCCCACGCATTAGGTGGCCACTATCTGCGGAGTCAGAGCCACATCTCCCCATCCTTTTCCAGCTTTATAAATATCTTTGTGTCGCAATATACCTTTTATTTCATTTCATCCTCTACACATCGTTACTATACTTGTACACGGTTTTTGTCTCATAGGCCAAGTTTGGCCTCCAAAAGACGTTAATCTCTCTCTCTCTCTCTCTCTCTCTCTCTCTCTCTCTCTCTCTCTCTCTCTCTCTCTCTCTCTCTCTCTCTCTCTCTCTCTCTCTCTCTCTCTCTCTCTCTCTCTCTCTCTCTCTCTCTCTCTCTCTCTCTCTCTCTCTCTCTCTCTCTCTCCACCTTGAGATGCCTGATCGACCAGGCAAGGGTGAGGAAGAGGAGACTATATTGCTGCTTTGTGGACTTCCGCAAAGCATTTGACACTGTCCCCACGGACAGTCTCTTCAGGCGACTGCTTGATATCGGAGCCCCAATGAGATGATATGGGGGATCTAGTACGAGAGGGTATCAGGTAGAGTCAGATGTCGAGGGGGCTTATCTGATCCACTTGCTAGCACTATCGGGGTGAAGCAAGGGTGCCCTCTTTCACCGACCCTCTTTGGTCTCTACATTGATGAGATAGTGGACTTCATACAGCAGCAGGGAGGTGATGGCATTGAGGTATGCGGGTCCACTATTCATATTCTATTATATGCTGATGATATTGTACTGGTTTCAGAGTCTGGAGAAGGTCTACAGCATCATCTACATGGCCTAGATGACTTCTGCAGACACAGAGGCTTATCTGTGAACCTTCGTAAAACCAAGGTCATGATCTTTCATACATCGGCACAGGTACGCAGGCATAGTTTGTTCACAGCAGCAGGCGGACCAATCGAGGTGGTCGGATCATATGTTTACTTGGGAGTGACATTTACAGCAGCATCAGGGATCTTCTCTATGTCTCAGGCAGCCCGTGATCGCATCACAAGTGGGTACGCAGCACTAGCTTTGATGGAGAGACGGTGCCACCAAGCATATTTTCAAGAGCCCCGCACAAAGGGGTGGCTTTTCGACACTTTGGTTATGCCAGCGCTCATGTATGGGGCAGCCATTTGGGGGCCGGGGTTAGCTACATCAGTATGGACACCATTGGAGAGGCCACAGATCCTCATGATTGCCAGACTTATTCGCAGCAAGCCTTCAGTACCACATGATATCATTAGAGCAGAGCTCGCTGCACCACCGATGCTAGTCGAGGCACTATTCCAGACAGTATGCCTTCTACACAGACTACGGAGCATGGATACAGAGCGCATTGCTTATCGTGCTTTCCAGGCATCACGTGATATGGCATTAGCAGGCGACACCTCCTCATGGTATGCACAGACACGAGACTTCTGGCCCACCATGGTCTTGACATAGACAGGCTACCACCACTACAGTATGACTTACATGCCCCCACCTACTCGCTCTCTCATCAGGAGAGGAATAGGGTCATTCGTCAGGAGATATTTCATACATACATACAGAGGACATGGGTGAGCCCAAGGGATACATTGCCACCGAAAATGCTCTATTACCGTGAGCATTTTCTACATATATCGGACGAGGGCTTCATCGAGATTCCGAGATACATGCAGACATACCTACCCCACCACCTTCGCATTGTCATTGGTCAGCTCCGGGTCTCATCACATCAGCTCGAGATTGAGAGGGGCCGATCCAGGGGAGTCCCCCGTGGGGAGAGGTGGTGCCCAGTATGCCAGACAGAGGTAGAGAGTGAGGAGCATTTTGTTATCAGATGCCCGGCATACTTAGACCTACGAGCACAGTTTCAGATAGAGGAGTCACTCGAGCTCTGCATGACTATGGGAGATCAGCGACGCTTGGGACGCTTCCTCAGAGCAGCATACGAGAGGCGAGAGGGGTCACTACAGCCCACACATCAGACACCGGTGAGTACCCAGGAGACCATTACTCAGTTCTTTCAGCAAGCTGGTTAAATCAAAGAGGTCCATCTATAGGGCTCACGCTACACCAGGCATCAGCACAGAGAGCACGACGCCGACCACGCATGGTTGGATATTGTCGACCACGACTATATCAGGAGGATATCTCATGCATCCAGACAGCCTACGACCGTATGATGGAGCAGAGGTGTACCACCACCCCCTGGGTTGTCTTCCTTCTGGAGGTACTCAGACCACCACCGATATACCACATACTACATCCACCGCCAACCCATCACCAGTAGCTAGGGTATTTTACTCACTCACATTATGGATCCCCCATGTATTAGGTGGCCATTATCTGCAGAGTCAGAGCCACGTCTCCCCAGCCTTCTCCAGTTCTATATAGCTTTGTGTAGCGAGTACTTTTTATTTCATTTCGTTTTCTACACAGGGTTACTACAGTTGTACATGGTTTTGTCTCATAGGCCAAGTTTGGCCTCCAGAAGACGTTAATATGACTTTCTTTCTTTCTTTCTCTCTCTCTCTCTCTCTCTCTCTCTCTCTCTCTCTCTCTCTCTCTCTCTCTCTCTCTCTCTCTCTCTCTCTCTCTCTCTCTCTCTCTCTCTCTCTCTCTCTCTCTCTCTCTCTCTCTCTCTCTCTCTCTCTCTCTCTCTCTCTCTCTCTCTCTCTCTCTCTCTCTCTCTCTCTCCCCACCTCCCCCCCCCCCCTCTCCCTCCCCCTCCCCCCCCTCCCTCCCTCCCTCCCTCCCTCCCTCCCTGGCTTAGTCTGTGCAGGGTTCTTCCTTAGCACTTGGTTTCCTATCGAGGATGTTTGGACTCAGATTATTTCCCATCCAAACCTTCCTTGAAGATGGCCAGGTTCACTGTTGCTGCAGCATCATGGTTTGCCCCATGTCCATGAGGGTTCCTTCATGAAATGTTCAGGGATTGGGCAAGCCACAGATTTTGTGCTACAGAGCTCACCTTTGATAGGAGCTCCGCAAGTGTTTAGTCGACAAGTCCATTGATGCAAGTTTTTGCAGAGACATGGCGAGGTCTTTTGGTCTGCAGGTAACGGGCCCAATGGCTCTCAGGGTGATGTATGTATCTCTATTGGGGGGGTCATTGCAGTCAGCGATCTTGGATAGAGGGGAGATTATCCTCGACAGGGCCATTTGGTTAATCTTCTAGTGTGGGCGCTTGAGATAGGGCTTCCTAACTTTGTATGCCCCAAACCATGAGAGTGCTCGTGCCACGTTTTGGTCCCAGATCACTCATTGATGCAGTTCCGCATGCCGATGCCTGGTGTGTGGCAGGTGACTTCAACATGATTGAGGCATGTGAGGATCGTTAGGGTGGTAGCAGATCATTGTGCATGGATCTAAGCTTGTGGCTTGGGAGAGACTATGTTTGATCTTGAGGTTACGTGATGTATGGCACATTGAGGGCTTTATTAGGGAGAGGGGAAGTCTACCGTTCTCGCGTTCCGACAAACAGATTGGAGGGATGAACCTCTCCAAGACTGATCGCATCTAGGCCAATGATGTACTCACTGGTTGTGGTGGTATGACATTTATTGTGGTGAGCTCCTATTTTTTTTATCATGCCCTTGTGGTTGTCTCCCTTGAGGAGGGGGACCAAAGGCTCATCGGTTTTGCATATTCTTGGGCAGGTTCAGCTTGATGGGAGCATGGCTGCGTAGATTGAGGGAATTTGGTCCCAGGTGTCGTAGGCGGCAGGCTGCCGCGCGCAGTCCCTTGCGACTGGCCTGCAGCAGATTCGTTTGTTTTTGCACGAGTGCCCGGAGATGGGCTCTACTTCGGGAGGGAGGGCGCTGCCTTCACAAGGGCATTGCCTTCCTTCGGGGGTTCCTCGAGCGTCATGCGGACTACGAGTGGACTGCATCTCGATTCTCAACTTGCACTGGTGCAACAAGAGCTGCCACGTTGGTGATCGTGTTTCCGGTGCGTTTTTCTCCATGGTCAGGTCCAGGCGTATGCGTGGTGGGATCCCGCGCAGGATACTAGGTTACGGGGTATCAGACTCTTGGTTGGGGATGAGGTTCTACTCGACGTTGAGTTTGCTGATGACACTGTTGTTTACTTACAAGGCTCTGGATAGGTTTTGTGATGCCTCTAGTGCCAAGATCGATTGGCACAAGTCATGTGGTTTTTGGATTGTCTCGGAAGTTATGCATAGATGGCTTCCTTGTGATCAGTTTCAGTGGATCCCAGCTCGTACGGCGATTAGATACCTTGGCTGTCGTATTGGTCTCGAGCTCTCGTCTGAGGAGCAGATCTCGCCTCTCCTCCTATCCATCGGGAAGAAGTTAGCACATTGGAGCTTTGCCCGTTTGTCCTTGGTTGTGAGGGTTGTGGTTGCTAACGAGGTTCTCTTGGCTATGATGTGGTATGTCACCTCCTATTGGATATTTCTTAAGTTCTTGTATGCCAGATTCATAAGCTAATAAGGAACTTTTTATGATCTGGTGAGGATGGACTCCCCACTCAAGCTAAGGTCACTTGGTAGGTCATCACCCTCCCCCTAGAGCGTGGTGGCCTTGGGATCATTGACCGTGCATGTCATTGCAGAGCCTTGCTAGCCAAGTTTTCTATTCACGGTCTTCTTCCTGGCTCGGAGCCTTGGAAGGATTTTCTTCGCCAGAGGTTGGGCCTCCTTGCTCCTACCACCGATGGGCCTTGGCAACCTCAAATCCAATGGATTTTTGCTGAGATGATATGTATGGGATTTTCAAGGTGAAGTGAGGATCGTTTTGCCTATAATATTTTGAGGGCCTAGGGGCAATTACGGCCTATTCTTGTCAAGCTCTCTCCCTCGTGTGTCGAGGAGAAACTCCATCAACCTATTTCCTTGAAATCTCTCTTTCATACGAAAAGAGGGGTCATGGTTGGCTCCTACCCTCATGTGCCTTTGGGGTTTTTTTTTTTTTTTCCTTCCTTTTTTTTTTTTCTTTTGGGGAGGATGGGAGGTCATGGGCACAATGTGGCCAACTCCATGAGTTTTAGGAGCGAGCCTCTATGAGGCACGGCAATAGGACCATTGTATGGGCGATGTACGGCAATAGGCTCCTAAAACTCATGGGTCATGAGTTTTAGGAGCCTCGTTGAGGCACAACAATAGGACCGTTGTATGGGGATGTGCAGTGTGCCTCATATGATCAGGGATGTTGTGTCTTCTATTCCAAGGGACTGGGGGACTCAAGCTGCTCTCTCGCA
>CM035433.1:60777555-60780055 GCA_020310875.1 Ceratopteris richardii | reverse complement strand
CTTTCACTGCCAAACATTATGCATGCAGAAGTCAAGTAGTCTTATGTGAAGAGCCTAATTGTTTTGAGGATCTAAGCAAGCATAAAGAATGGAACCAAGCCATGCATGAACAAGTGAAAACACTCCAACATAATCAAACTCGGTCATTGGTGCCTAAGATCAAATACATGAAGGTGATAGGCAACAAATGGGTATACAAAGTAAAGAGGAATTTGGATGGCTGCATATCTATGTATTAAACTAGGTATAAAGCTAGGCTAGTGACCAAGGGTTTTGCACAAACCTATGAAATTGACTTTGAGGGACTTAAGGCCTTGTAGCAAGGATGACTGCAATAAGAACTCTCATTGCAATTGGAGCTCCTAAGAGTTAGAGGATCTACAACTAGATGTCAAGAATGCTTTCTTGAACAGTGCCCAAGAAGAGATTGTTCCCATGGAGTAGGCTAAGGCTTTGAAGATCAAAAATATCCTCATCATGTATGCAGGTTAAAGAAGGTTCTTTATGGTCTCAAGCAAGCCCCAAGTTCTTAGAACCAAAGGCTAGTGGAATACTTTGCCAAATGTCGCTACAAATAAAGTGATGTTGATTAACCATCGTACATGAAGAAATAAGATGGTCTTGTTATCTACATTTGCATGTATGTCGATGATCTTATTCTTGCACGAAATGATGAAGCAAGCACTAGAGAGATCAACATGAAGCTTGGAGAAGAATTCAAGATCTCTAATCTTCGAGAATTGAAGTAATTCTTAAGCATAGAAGTAATCTACAAAAAGGACAGCATAAACCTCATGCAAAGGAAGTACATCTTGATGTACTAGCAAAGTATGACATGTGGAATTGCAAACCAATTCGGAATCCATTGCAGGTGAATGTAAAGTTGAGTACACATGAGAGAGAAGATATTGAAGATGTTACTTTATATAGATCCATTGTAAGATCTTTAAACTATGCAACTATTACTAGGCCTGACATCAAGCATGTGATGAGTTCTCTCACACTTTATGCAAACTTCCAATGCACGACACTTAATGGCAGCACAAAGGGTTAAGGACACTATGAATGAAGGTTTATTTTATGATTATGATGAAGACTTGCTGGTGAAACTGGTTCCTATCATGTGTGACAACTCAGAAGTGCACACCTAACCTCGAATGAGGTCTTCCATGCTACATCCAAGCACATTGAATTACACTACCACTTCATTAGAGGGAAAATGATTGCAAAGGAGGTCAACGTGGAGCATGTGAATACCAAAGATCAACATGTTTACCAAAGGTTTAGATGGAACAATGCTTCTATAATTCAAGAGAAGCATTCGTATGACAAAATAAAATTCAATGCTTGAGGTGTTAGTAATCAAACCTTAAACCTTAGCTCAAGGCTCAAAGGTGTGGATGACATAAGGATCTATCATTCGGAGGCTTCAAAACACAAATTTTAGTTACCAAAATGTTTCAACCACTTTCCTAATTTATAGCTCAACAAAAAGTTAAGTGGTGATTGATAGATTCCTCCTAGATTGGAGCACTTTTTCACAACTTATATATGTAAAAATCCTCTTGAAAATGCAACCTTCTACAAGAGGGATTGCACTTTCAGTTTCATTCAATTTTAAACAAAGTCAACCATGGTCAAACCAAGGTCAAACATGGTCAAAAATTTTAAACCATTTTTTATTACAGATTTAGAAAAAAAATGCTACTCAAGAGTTATCCAATGAAATATGATATACTCAATTTGGAACACATTTAGGAGTTCAAAAATCAAGCCCTTATTTGTAGGTCAAAGTCAAAAAGTACTTGAAAAGCAGTTTTTGCAATCAAAAGCGAGAGATTTTTTTAATTCTATGATTATTAGGTGAAAACATGTAAAACAAGCCAAAAATAGATTTGAAAAAAAACCTATCCCAAAAGATCCAATAAATCTTCACCAAGATTTACGGTATTGCTTTTTTTGGTTTATTTTATGCTTTTTTACTTGCTTTTAACCATGGATCAATTACTATATAAATATAAAGTGCTACTCAAGAGTTATTCAATGATCTACCATATACTAATTTTGGAAAGTGCTACTCAAGAGTTAGCCAATGATCTATCATATACTAATTTTGGAGCATATTTAGGGTTTCAAAAGTCAAACCATCATTTGCAAATCAAAGTCAAAAATACTTGAAAAGCAATTTTTAAAGTCAAAAGCAAGAGATTTTTAACATTCTACAATTATTAGGTAAAGACATGCAAAGTAAACCAAAAATTTATTAAAAAAAGCTATCCCTAAAAATCCAACAAAATTTCCATCATGATGACAAGATTTGCTTTTTTTGCTTTATTTTATGTTTTTTAACTTGCTTTTCAACATGGATCAATTACCATATAATCATAAGGTTCATAGCACTCATATCAACACACCTTGGAGAGCAACTCTTGAGCTTGGCTAGGAGGAGGTCTCCCTTCAACCTTGGAAGAGTTGGAGTCGTGGTTTTCTTCATCTTCAC
>CM035433.1:60752555-60770055 GCA_020310875.1 Ceratopteris richardii | reverse complement strand
ACACTTTGGTTACGCCAGCGCTCATGTATGGGGCAGCCATATGGGGGCCGGGATTAGCTACATCAGTATGGACAGCATTGGAGAGGCCACAGATCCTCATGATTGCTAGACTTATCTGCAGCAAGCCTTCAGTACCACATGATATCCTTAGAGCAGAGCTCGCTGCACCACTGATGCTAGTTGAGGCTTTATTCCAGACAATATGCCTATTACACAGACTTCGGAGCATGGATACAGAGCGCATTGCTTACCGTGCTTTCCAGGCATTACGTGATATGGCATTAACTCGCGACACCTCTTCATGGTATGCACAGACACGAGATTGGCTGGCCCACCATGGTTTTGACATAGACAAGCTACCACCACTACAGTTCGACTTACATGCACCCACCTACTCGCTCTCTCACCAGGAGAGGAATAGGGTGATTCATCAGGAGATACTGCATACATACATATAGAGGACATGGGTGAGCCCTAGGGATACATTGCCACCGAAAATGCTCTATTACCGTGAGCATTTTCTACATATATCGGACGAGGGCTTCATCGAGATTCCGAGATACATGCAGACATACCTACCCCACCACCTTCGAGTCGTCATTGGACAGCTTCGGGTTTCATCACATCAGCTCGAGATTGAGAGGGGTCGGTCCAGGGGAGTCCCCCGTGAGGAGAGGTGGTGCCTAGTATGTCAGACAGAGGTAGAGAGTGAGGAGCATTTTGTTATCAGATGTCCAGCATACTTAGACCTACGACCACAGTTTCAGATAGAGTCGTCGCTCCAGCTATGCATGACTATGGAGACCAGCAGCGCTTGGGACGCTTCCTTACAGCAGCATACGAGAGGCGAGAGCAGTCACTACAGCCCACACATCAGACACGGGTGAGTACCCAGCAGACCATTACTCAGTTCTTTCAGCGAGCTGAGCTACATCAGAGAGGTCCATCTATAGGGCTCACTCTCCACCAGGCAGAAGCACAGAGAGTACGACGTCGACCACCAATGGTTGGATATTGCCGACCACGACTATATCAGGAGGATATCTCGCGCATCAGGACAGCCTACGACCGCATGATGGAGCAGAGGCGTACCACCACCCCCTGGGTTGTCTTCCTTCAGGAGGCACTCAGACCACCATCGATGTACCACATACTACACCCACGTCCACCCATCACTAGTAGCTAGGGTATTTTACTCACTCACATTATGGATCCCCCATGTATTAGGTGGCCATTATATGCAGAGTCAGAGCCACGTCTCCTGAGTCTTTTCGAGCCCTATATAGCTTTGGGTAGCGAGTACTTTTTATTTCATTTCATTTTCTGCACATGGTTACTACACTTGTACATGGTTTTGTCTCATAGGCCAAGTTTGGCCTCTAGAAGACGTTAATATGACTCTCTCTCTCTCTCTCTCTCTCTCTCTCTCTCTCTCTCTCTCTCTCTCTCTCTCTCTCTCTCTCTCTCTCTCTCTCTCTCTCTCTCTCTCTCTCTCTCTCTCTCTCTCTCTCTCTCTCTCTCTCTCTCTCTCTCTCTCTCTCTCTCTCTCTCTCTCTCTCTCTCTCTCTCTCATATCTGAGGTCGAGCGTGGCCTATGCCTACTACATCCATCCACCCCCCTCTAAGTTCTCACCTCACATATCTCATCCATCTTACATACCTCAGGTATCAGCTCCTTCCCTCACACCACGCATACAGGATGTATCCCTCCCCCTAGGACTAGACCCCATAACAATTGGTACGATGATGAGTGTAGAGCACTTTATAGACACCTACATGCGCGACGAGCCTTGGGAGAGATTACAGAGAGAGAGAGGCAAGTAGACAGATGAAGGCACTGACCCGTCGAAAGCGACGGGCATTCCAGGAGGCACAGGAGCTTGAGCTATACCGTCTATTCATGAGCATGGATAG
The DNA here is from genome assembly GCA_020310875.1 of Ceratopteris richardii. Lineage (NCBI taxonomy): Eukaryota > Viridiplantae > Streptophyta > Polypodiopsida > Polypodiales > Pteridaceae > Ceratopteris > Ceratopteris richardii. The sequence continues at coordinate 60,768,141 of CM035433.1, read as the reverse complement.
CGCGACTGCATGGCGTGCTCTCCGCGAGCCTTGTTCGACTACACCCATTGAGAACCCACATATCTGGCGAGATTATGCAGCGCGACTATATGATGTGCCTCGACAGCCACCCATCCCACATCCACTTGAGCCTCGACCCACACACTCCTCTTTCTTTACTACATCCAAGGTGGAGAGGGCCATACGTCGCATGAAGCACAGGCGGGCTGCCGACCACACTGGTTTACAGAGCGAGCACCTCATCTATGCAGCCTCCACTATAGCCCCGTTGATTGCACATGTCTTCAACCGGGCCATAGGGGACGGATTCCCAGAGGAGTGGACACAGCATATTATCGTGCCTATCCACAAATTTGGCGATGCTCTGAGTCTGAGTCGTACTGAAAAGGTGGCAAACTCTCCATATCGAGCCCATGTGTCGCGAACCAAGCTGTGACCTGTGAGTACCAGGCTCTATCATGTCCAGTCAGAGATAATTGTATAGCTTCCTCAAAAGCTCTACGAGCGAGTCTGTCGCATGGTAACTGTAATAAAGTAAGTCTATGATCCAAGGGTCTGGCCGGTTCAGACAGATCTGAAATCGGACACCGTTTGGTCATCCGTGTGTATGATCAAAGATCTCGAGTTTAGACTTACTAGGAGGTCTTGTGCTCTTGTGAACAAGTGATCCACTTAGCTTAGTGGTTAAGTCTCAAGGATGTGAAGGAGGAGGTCTTGGGTTCAACCCCCATGGGGTACATGGGGAGAGTGTTTTGCCCAAAGAGCTCTAGAGCCTTCTAGAAGCATCCACTTGAGTTAACTCGAGTTAACTGGGACACTTGGCGCACATGTAGTTACATGGCTGACACTTGGATGGTTAGTATCCACCTGCCCAAGAAGGCAGTCCCCTGGAGAGAGCTATATATAGAGGCATTTGGTTGGGAGGAGAGTCATCTCTCAAGCATGTGGTGGTCGTAATCTTTGTACTGTTGCATTGGTATCAGAGCTCAAGGTTGAGCTTCCATGGAGACCTTGATGGGCCTTCATCATTGTCGTCACACAAGCTTTAATGGAGACCTTGGGTTTTATTGATGGTGACGATGTTCTCCATTTTCAACGCTCGCAAATGTTTTGGTTTCTCTCTGAGTGACTTCTTTCATATTGTTTCGCGGGTGTTTCTCTTGTTCTCTCGAACCCGTTTTGATGTAGCATAAAGAAGTTTCTGATTTCTCAGAGCAGATTCGCTGAAGTCTGGTGCGAACCGTGTTCCTCTCACGCCTGAATGCTTGTTCTAATCAGATGATCTTCATGTGTGGATTTACTATCGTCGATCGAAATTAATTTTATTGAATAGAACCTTATCTATTCTTTTCTCCATCGAGGCTCTCATGCGGAACAATTCGAACATAGTGATCTTGTTAAGCTTCATTTACTGCTATATCTGCGCATGGTCAGAGCATTCATGGAGATCTTGCGCTTAGCCAATGAAGCAAGTGACGTTGGTGATCAGAACCTATCTGCTGTGCGCTGAACTTCTCCAGGTCACAAGAAAAAGATCAGATCATCATCCACAGACGACTACAAAAGGGAAGTGAGCCCGTGATGACGCAAACCTGAAGGATATGCTTTATCACATAGATCAAGTTTTTTTTCTTTTTGGTAATGCATTTATGTATACAAAATTATAATAGTTGGCGCTGCAGAGCCTTCTGAAACAATCAAAAAGGCAGAAGCAAGTTATCTGCACAGGTTCGCGACAGAACAATGGATCATTACCTCACGAGAATGAGTAGCTTTTTGACGAATGAGTTTTTGAACACTTGTTATGTGACATCCAAACTCTCATCTAATTGATTTTATGCGCTGCTGCGGATTAATTATCCTTGCTAAACTATTCACGTTTATAAATGGGTTCAATCACCAATTTAAGTCTGTTCACGCGTCTGGATGGATTCAATCTCGAGCACACGTCTGAAGACAACGACAAGCAGCTCTTAAGCTCTAGATGTGATGGCGCTCATCAACAACCCTCCACCAAATACATTTGGTGATGATGATCCCATTGGAGATTTAGTTGTGCAGGATCTCTGATTAGGATTCTTCTCACGTCGTTATGAAGACGAAGCTCGCACCCGTGTCACAAATCAGAAGGAGAGAACTTATCCACGTACTAAGGGTTGATTGTGTATTCTCTCTGATGGCGGTGTTGATGGCAATATAACAAGAGTTTGCTTCTCTGTGGAGTCGAATGATGCGTCGAAATCGCATTGCTGTAGCACTTCTTCATCCTTATGGAAATACTCCTCGCCGTATGCAGTTATTGCTATTGGTTAAATTAGCGCAAAATGATCATGCGCACTACTTGTAGTTCACAGGATTCGATCCCGTCACCTACTAGTATTCATGGACGGGTCTTATCCACTGCAGCAGCCGGCACACTTGACAGTACAGAAATTATTTTGGTCTTGTTAAGCATGCGTTATTATTTTGGTCTTTGTTAAGCATGCGTTGAGCAACGATGCTACCAGGACTGAGAAGAATGGTTCGGCTCTGCATGGAAGGTTAGATCTTGCTTCCTTCGCCGTATCGAAAGTGCCCAACCACATGCGCGCAGCCTTTTTTGAGTCCCTAATCTCAGCCGCCCACTTACTCCATGGCCTCTGTCGGACTCCCTGGAAACGCCTTTTTCTTGGCCGGCGGCTCTGGTGAGGAAGATGATGCTGCAGTAGAGCAATAGCTTTCTCTCTCGAAGCGAGATCCATACAAGCATGGAAAGATGCTTGGACGAGGATCAAGAGGACGAATCACTCTTCCAAAGGATCAAGGGAAGGACGTAGCTCTATGTGGAGCTAAGTATTTTCCAAATTATGTTTTCATTTTGATATCTGTTTGCTCAAATGCTTTCATTTAGGATGCATTAATTAGGACTAACGGCATAGTCCAATTATGGTTATCTCAATATGAAAGCTAATTAGAGAGCTAAAGACGGTATTGAAATGACACAAAAGTATGTAAAGTACTTTTCAGTTTTAGGTATGCAATTGAAATTTCTATTTCCATTCATGAAAAGATTAGTTGTGCATAAAAGAATGTTTTGTGCACATCAAGTTTGCACTTGCTTGGGAAAGGTAGTTAATTCTCCAGTTCATGCACTTGAATAGTTACCTTTTGCCAGAATAGCAAGCAGGTTGTTTTTGCATGGATGCTTGTTTGCATACCTAATAAGCTCAAGATTTGCTTAAGTTCAAGAATGGGTATTTGCATACATGAACATGCATTTGCATGCAAGTAGATGCATGAGCATACGCATGTTCTTTTGGTAAGTAGCTGAACACATATACTTTCATTCCTTTCTTTTTCTAACTTGACTTAGGTAGGTGGAAAAAATAGAAAATTACCTAGTTGCAATGATCTTGATCATCATGCAACTAAGTATCTAGTCTATTTTTTCCTAAAAAGTGATACATAAGTAGCACTTAGTAGGAGTCTTGAGAAAAAGAAAGCATGTTGAAAGTAAATAGAGCTACTTTCCAACATGCATGCTCAGTCTAAGTTTGGGAAGAAACCCAGATATTCTTAGCAACTATCGAGGATTTAGTTGTTTTTGGATGATCATGTTCATGCATCCAAGTAAGAAAGTTTCTATTGAAACTTGTAATTTTTAGGAGATTTAATACTTTAATATTCATCAAACATTGATGAAAATAAGTAGAAGTATTGAACTTCTAGAATCCCTGGAACTCTAGTGTTCATAGATGTTAGTTTTCAGAAATGCATCTCAAGGCATGATGCAAGGTCTTCAATCGACGCGAAAACTTTTGAAGGAAATTTTCTTGATTCTATTTAAGCTAGCTCAAGGCTTAAAAAAGAAATCAAGATAAATATTAGTTGATCTTTAGGAATCAAGTAATTTCCTAAATTCATGACAATTAATGAAATGATTCAAAATTATTTTCATTTTTTGAAACAGATATCTTAGGAAATCCTGATATTTCCTAAAGACAATTTAGGAAACAAGTTCTTTCCTAAAAAGATTAGCTTCAAGTGGTAAAGCCTTGAAGAGACCCAAGCAAAGTAATCTTTGGAAATTAAGCTATTTCCTAAAGATAAGCTAATGAAATAATCCAATTAACTATTTCATTAGTTAAAAGAGAATGTCTTTTGGACAAGCAAAGCCTTAAGTCTTGGTCTTATCCAAAAGTCTAGAATTCCTTTTGAAGATCTTTCCAGTAAAGGAGAAGATTCCAAGATGAATCATTGTCTAGAAAGCAAAAGGTTCTAAAGTGAATCATTAGCTTATTACTTGATTCCTTGGTAGGAATCAAAAAGTTCTTGAAAGAAAAATCTCCCCAGATGTGAGACTAGCATCTTTCAAGAGAAGTTTTATAGCAAGTAGTTCCCAGCAAATCCCTAACCACCAGGTTTGGTATTTAAGTCCAAATAAGTGATATAACCTAACGGTATATCAAAGATTCTTCGCTTTGGAATCTGAAAAGCATTAGAAAATGCTTGGACTTAAGTTGAGGGGAAAGATCTCTAAAATCCTGCAGGTAAGCAAAAAAGCTTAAGATAGTTTAAGAGATCTTAAAGATAAAGACTAACCTAACGGTATATCAAAGATTCTTCGCTTTGGAATCTGAAAAGCATTAGAAAATGCTTGGACTTAAGTTGAGGGGAAAGATCTCTAAAATCCTGCAGGTAAGCAAAAAAGCTTAAGATAGTTTAAGAGATCTTAAAGATAAAGACTTAAGTCTTTATTTTTGTCGCAAGTATCAACCAGACTTGATCAAGCTTGGTCGTGATTGTCCAAGAACGTGCGATTAGAACTACCCTGTAGATTGCCCAAGTATTGGCAGTAAAATTCCGTTAGGAATTATTCACTCAAGTTCCATTTATCGAATGGAAAATTGTGAAAAAAAGTAAGCTGTTCCAAGTGTGAACAGAATCAAGGAATTCCAAACATGTAGTCTGCAAACCGTGCAAACGGTACTTAAGTCTATGGGAGGTAAAACATAAATGTTTACCTAAAGGGATTTTGGTACAAATCCAAAAAGCATGAGCGGATGCTTAGACTTAAGCAGTAAAGAGATTCCTGTAAAAGTCTCGGCCGAGATAGGTACCTAAAGCAATAGTGAAGAAGGAATCTAAAGACAAGAAGTGAAAAACTCTTGTCACTACAAAATTGATCAAGAATAACCAATTGAACTTGAATTTGAGAAATTCAAGAACTTGGAATTCTGTTTGGTTTTCATTTGAAAACCTTAGCAAAAAAGGATTGGAGATATTCTATTAAAGGTTTTCAAGTTCCCAAGGTTAAGCACAAGATCGTGAAACGATCATGTAAAGGGATTAAAACCTAGAATATCAAGATAGAGATAGTGCCTGAGACTACGAAATTCTTGTCAAGAATTAAAGCTAGAAGGTTCTCTATCAAGAGATGTTTAGACTTTAGGATAAGAATCACCCACACATTAATGTGAATATAAAATAGGGTGGTATGGGACACCAGATTTTATACTCAGATTGATGTAGGAAAGATGGAATGGGACATCAGACCGTGGGATGATGATTATCTTTTAGTCCTAGTTTGGATTTTGAAGTTAGGTTTCATCCTCAAGGGAATTAAGACTTCAAGGAAAAGTTTAATTCGTAAAGGATGAAAGTAGTATCTTACGATACTTCAAGGTAACTTCAAGATTAAGGAAACTGAAGATATGAAGTAAGTAACTTCCAAGATCTTCTAAGAACACTTCAAGCTTAAGTGTTATTGATCAGAAATATTTGATAAATTTTTGAAAGAAGTTGGACTTTGATTTTGAGTTGATCTTTTCAACTTAAGATTTAATTGACTAAGTCAAGCATCAAGTTCCTAGTGTAACTTGATAAATTCACTCTTTCGACTTAAAGAAATGCACAAGAATTGCATTCACGATTAGGAGTCAAAAAGACTGAATGTGACATGAACTTAGTCTCAAGTGAAGCATTATTTGAAAACTAAACTCATCAATAGAACCTCAGTGGGTCGACACACTGATGTTGGTTACCACACTAGTATCTTGTGGTTGGATGATGTTTTTGATTTTCTTTGTATCTTTCTGAGAATCCAGCTTATTTCTCTGAAAGATAAAGACAATGCTTCAATATCTTGTTGAAATAGATCTTTGAAAAGTTAAAGTCCTGAGTCATCTAGTCTTTGACTCATAGCAAATTTATGTATGTGCGAAGTTTGAATTGCTTGTACAACGTCTTAGTTATCTCTTTCCGCTTTCCAAATCTTTTGGAATTGACTCAGATATGGTATCTGATTCCTTTTGCAAAAGACCAGGGATAGCCGGTTAGAATTAGATAACTAATTTGAACATCCTAGATAGATGTTATGTACAAGAACCTTTTCAATCTTCAAAAGAAAATAAGTCTAAGTGGATTTATTTATTTCAGTTTGCTTCAAGTTATAGCATAAAAGATGTCCTAGAGTCCAGTATACTCTAGAATAGAGAAGTTAGGAATTGCTCATCAGATTGACAATTCCCAAGAACTTTCAGTTAAAGTCTTTGAGAAAAGTGTCCTAAGTTGGACAAATTTTCATTTTGAATTTGAATTGGTGAAGTTAGTATGGTTGATTCCACCGAAATGGTAAACTTTCTCCTACAGTTTACATAGGATTTTTTCAACTCATTGGGACAGAGTAGTCCTCTAGTCGGGTGAAAAAATCAAGTAACTGTTAGATAAAAGTAAACCATTGTACAGACATCTAAAGTTAGATGTATGGGACAACCACACTTCAAGTTCTCCAAAACAAATTCAAGTGAATCAAGAATTCTCAAAGTCTTGCGAGGGATAAGAATCCCACCTTCATTACTAAGCCCATGCACCAGTTATGCCTAGAAATGGACTAGTAATTTGAATCCACCTAATTCACATGTTTGTGCCTAGATCGCACATCCAGAAACTGTGAATTAGCCAGGGATATGTGTTTAGATCCACCTTTATTATTCATTCACTATTTTGTACTTTGACTAGTTTATCAAAGTGCAAAGCGAGATAGTGTTTAGAATCATTTGGGCAAGGATGCCACCACAGAGATGAGACATGTTCTTCCAGTTCTAGAACATGACCATGTTCTTCCAGTTTTAGAACATGAGGCTCGGGGGTTGCCTACAGTATGTATATAGCCCTATTTTCGAGGACGAAAATCTTTTCCAAGGGGGGAAGAATGTAATAAAGTAAGTCTATGATCCAAGGGTCTGGCCGGTTCAGACAGATCTGAAATCGGACACCGTTTGGTCATCCGTGTGTATGATCAAAGATCTCGAGTTTAGACTTACTAGGAGGTCTTGTGCTCTTGTGAACAAGTGATCCACTTAGCTTAGTGGTTAAGTCTCAAGGATGTGAAGGAGGAGGTCTTGGGTTCAACCCCCATGGGGTACATGGGGAGAGTGTTTTGCCCAAAGAGCTCTAGAGCCTTCTAGAAGCATCCACTTGAGTTAACTCAAGTTAACTGGGACACTTGGCGCACATGTAGTTACATGGCTGACACTTGGATGGTTAGTATCCACCTGCCCAAGAAGGCAGTCCCCTGGAGAGAGCTATATATAGAGGCATTTGGTTGGGAGGAGAGTCATCTCTCAAGCATGTGGTGGTCGTAATCTTTGTACTGTTGCAGTAACTCCCTCACCCTTTGTATGAAACTCACTGTCTAGAATAGTGCCTCGAGGACCATGGGTGGTGCCGAGAGCTTCAGCTCGGATGATGTCATGTGGTATGGTCTGCTTGATACGGAAAAAGCGTGAGATCATACATACCTGGGGCCTCTCAATCTGTGCCCACTGATCGACCGTCAAGCCTGGTGCCCATAGTCACTGAATACATCAAGGTGGGGGCGACTAGTGTGTCGAAAAGCCACCCCTTCGTGCGGGGTTCCTGGAAGTGTGCGTGGTGACACCTCCGCTCTAGCATGGCTAGGGCTGCATACCCTCGGGTGAGTCTGTCAATAGCTGCCTGCCTCATGGTGAAAGGTCCTGGTAGACTGGTGAAAGTAACTCCCAAGTCGACATATGTAACCACCTCGATGTGCCTGCCTCATGGTGAAAGGTCCTGGTAGACTGGTGAAAGTAACTCCCAAGTAGACATATGAAGTAACCACCTCGATGTGCCCTCCTGCTATGGTGAAGATGGCTGCACTCCTCACTGCATTGGACGTGTGAAAGATCATGACCTTGGTCTTGCCAAGGTTCACAACCAATCCTCTATGTGAGCAAAAATCATCCAAGGCTCCGAGATGGCATTGGAGCCCCTCATGTGACGCTGAAATCAAAACAATATCATCGGCATATAAAAGAATGTGAACTGGGGTACCTCCGAGGTCGCTTCCCTCTCCGCCTGCTCGTAGTATGTAATCGGAGATCTCATCAATGTAAAGCCCAAAAAGTGTCGGGGAGAGGGGACAACCTTGCTTAACACCAATGGTGCTAGCAATGGGCTCTTATAAACTCTCCCAACGAGAGGAATCTGGTGATCAGACATGACTTATGGAGGCTCTACATCAGGAGAGTATGGAGCTCACCTAGTTTAGAGGGGAGGATGTCAGACTACAGGGATCAGTTTCTCACCATTATGTGAGATGGGTTCATACAAAGACCACGCTATATGGACATCTATATGCCACAGAGATCACGAGTAGCGATTGGACAACTCAGGGTCGGATCACACAGACTAGAGATCGAGAGTGGGAGACACAGTGGGGTCTCGAGAGCAGAGCGGATCTGCAAACTATGAAGAGAGGAGGTGGAGAGTGAGGAGCATTTCGTATGTCAATACACTCAGATTAGAGACAGATATGAGACTTTGTTCAGAGGGCAGCCCACCCTACGAGAGATTATGGACTCCCAAGATCAGAGACAGTTAGGACGTTTCTTGATAGAGATTCAGAGGCATAGAGATGCACTCTTACCATTGAGACACACAGCTACACAGGTGGAGAGAAGACAGCTACAGCTCACTGATTTTTCCAGAGGTCTAGAGTCCCCTCCCCACCTGATTCCCAGCGAGGAGTGACACTACGGCAGGCTGAGGTGAGTCGAGCTAGACGACGACCACGAGTCACAACGCTCAGAGGAGTTAGGCTATACCATCGCCAGATAGAGGAGATTCGAGCCCGACATCTCGAGGTGACTGCACAGCGAGTAGCTCTGATGAGAGCAGATCCTATAGCTTTCATACAGAAAGCTCTAGCACCGGCTCCACCTATGTATCACATCCTCCACCCCTCCATTACCACTGGATGGAGCTAGTAGATAGATGCATCTTCATGATTGTATTGCCCTCAGCATATAGACATGCATATACCCCAGGGATAGGGCTCCATCAGCCTTAGTATTTTACCACACATGTTGGAGACTAGATTGTATTAGCTTTTTATGCTCTTACTTTAGTTTTGTGACAGCCGGATGACATCCATATCATGTATCTTATGTTTTGTCTCATAGGCCGACTTTGGCCTGTCATAGACGTAAAAAAACTTTTTCTTTCTCTCTCTCTCTCTCTCTCTCTCTCTCTCTCTCTCTCTCTCTCTCTCTCTCTCTCTCTCTCTCTCTCTCTCTGAAATTAGGTTTTCTGAGTTCTCTTATGTTGAGCAGCATCTATGAAACCTTCAAGTGTTGAAGAGGTAGGTAGAGACCTGATTACTGCAGCGACACACAAAGAAACCCTAAAATTGGATGTGAATGCTCACAAAACCAGCATGCACTCTTACTAGTGTGAAGAAGATGAAGGGAAAGCTGCCAAAATCCTCCAAAATCTGCAGTGAACTGTTCCAAGAGACCTCTTAGCTCAAAACCTAGAGCTTGTCTTGAGAGAGCTAGGGAATTCGATAGTAAAAATTGTGCTAATAGAGCCTATTTATATAGACATCCAATCCCAATCGAAAAGCATGCAAAAAACATAACTATAAAACACAAAAGCAACTCCTCTTATTTTTTGCATCAAATTTGGCAAAAGCCATATTTGTGCTTTCCATGAGTTCAATTCTGCCTTTTCACACTTGTGTTATGATCGATTGATTATTAGCCTTTGATTTGCTTGGTCTTTGGAGATTTATACCATAGCCATTGGTCTTCAAAAGATGAAAAGCACTTTCAAAAGCAAAATTTAGGGTTTGCCTTTCAACCACTTTCAAGTGTCAGATGGTGCAATATTATATATCATTAGAAGGCTCTCAATGAGTACTTTCGAATAAGTCAATAACAATTTTTGACCATCTTCGACACAATTTTGACAGAGTCCAAGAATTAGGTTTGTAGGAAACTTGGTTATTTTGACATTGCTTTCCAACAAGATACCACTTCATCAAAGGTCCTTCACAAAATCCTACAGATGATCAATAAGTGTCTCGTAAGGGACAACATCTATAGCCCAAGGTCACTCCAAACATTCACATTATTTGTATGAATTTCGGTCATTGGACATGTGTGAACTTGACCAAATTACCTAAAATTCACTTATGAATAAAACCTGGTCCCAAACCCAAAGTCACATAACTTGAATGGGACTTCTACAACTTCAACTTCTCCATCTTCTTCTTCAGATGCTAAATGCAAAAGTAGCTCTCCATGACCTCTTTCAAAAACCATACACTGAATATAGATGCTAAATACAAAAGTAGCTTCATGAAAAAGTTGGCAAAAGTCTCTCAAAAACAACTTACGTAGAGCTTTTAACTATTAATTTCAGAGAAAAAAATTATTTCCACAAAAATAGGAATAGTCATACATAACTCACTCTTTGTTTTTGGCATTCAATTTCGCTTTTCAAATGGCGTGAATTTTTAAGCCATGGCTACCACATGGATTATAAAAAGGATATACTTTTCCAATTGATTTTGTGTTTTCACATTGGGTCAAAGTGAACACATTCCATTTGACTTTTGAGGGGTTAAAAAAGTTTTGTTGAGAAAATGATATATATGGTTGAATTGCTCTTTGATCTCTATAGGAAGATGTAGAGAGCATACATGAGAGATGTAGCAAGCCATGCGCCAAATATTTCATTTTTGTTCCAAAATCTAGAAGTTACAAAAAGATAGCTACAAAATCAGTTTTGAGGTCCAAGTTCTCCATGTACTTCAATAGATCTCCAATGGATGAGGTAGAATCTCCTCCAAGTGTGTAAATCTACTCTATGCAAGTACAATACTCACAAGAGCATTCTATAGCACACCTTGAAGTTTGCTGAAGAAGCCACCACACCACCTCCAAGTTGAAGAAGACCATCACCAAGCTCTAGCATAAGAATTATAGCTCTTCAAGTGATGATTGAATGTGACGAAGCCATACTCTTATATAGATGCTAGAGGTGAAAGTAGCTTCACAAAAAAGATAGCGAAAATCACTAAAAGTAGCTTTATAAAAAAGTTGGCGAAAATCTCTCAAAAACAACTTCCATAGAGCCACATGAATATAAAAATATTCTCATAAAAATAGCCATAGTCATATGTAAGTCACTCCTTGCTTTTAGCATTCAGTTTTGATTTTTAAATAATGTGAGTTCTTTAAGCCATGGCAGCCACGTGAATATAAGAAGGATATACTTTTCCAATTGATTGTGTTTTCAAATTGGTCAATGTGAACACATTTGATTTGACTTTTGATGGGTCAAACAAGTTTTGTTCGGAAAGTGTTATATATGTTGAGTCACTCTCTCCGATCTCTATAGAAGCATGTAAAAATCTTCATACTCAAAATTTGACCAATTTTTGCCAAGTTTGACTAGGCTTTGCGAAACCTGCAAATATCTGATTTGACTTGCACATTTAGGGTTCACCTACTGGAAGGTTGACCTTTTTTTACCATTCCTTAACAATGTCAACTTTCAAGCTTGCATTTTCAGCTTCTAAGTTGAACAAAATGAAAATTAGTAAAAGCAGGACCTACAGTAGCTATTAGCTTATTAGTAAGTGTGTTGCAGCTTATAGGCTATACTATGCAGGCACATGCTAGTTGTCAATAAGCTGTAAACTTATTTTTGTGTAAAACAAAAGAAACAGCAGAATTAATCATACTAAATGACTCACAGGAGTCAAAATGAAAGCAGAAACTACTTATCAGGTATTGCTCCATTTTTGGTATTATGGCCTTTCATAATCATGTTTGGTGAGCCGAATATGAGGTATACATTATAATTCTAATAGAGGATACAAAATCTGTCTTATGCCTTTGCCCTTCAAGGACTGACTTGCTCTTGTACTGAAATTCTCTTGTGTTATAATATTAATACAAATACAACATGCATGTTGAAAGGTCACTTAAAACATAGAGATCACACGAGAAACAGTCTCCTTATAGAAACTTTAAGTTATATTAATTTCCCCAGGAAGGAAAAAGGGGGGCGGGGGGAGAGAGAGAGAGAGAGAGAGAGAGAGAGAAGGCGGTTATAGAACTGCCTTTTACATTGAAAAGTGAAATCTTAGATTTCTATCGGCATCTGAATCCTTGTTGCTGAACAGACTTAAAAAATAAAAAAAGTAAGTTCTGGAAGTCTGCAAAATGGAAAATGACAGCCACGTAAAAAAACATAGACAGAGAGAGAGGGGCGGAGGGGGAGTAAAATTCAAGAAAATTTTGAGCCATAAGACAACAGAAAAATAGATTAAACATGATTCGTCATCCAGATGCATCTATTCAGGGCTATAAACTGGCAAAAATTCTGACATAACAAATCAGACTAGCCTGGGCCCTGAATGCAAGTAAGGATGTCCATTTCAGATGCAGCTGTTTAGGTGATATCAAACAGTTCTGGAATGAGTAATAAGGCAAGCCTGAATGCAAGTATGATATCCGATTCCAGATGCATCTATTCAGATACTACTAAAAAATATGGAAAGAGCAATCTGACATGTTCGAATGATAATGATAAAATAGACAAACGAAAAGAGTACAGTCCTTGCCATTTGCAACTGTGATTGTAAGCAAAGAAACCATTGACATGTATGAACATAAATCAAGCCATCACAACAATTTCTTACCTTACAAGCTCCTATCCAGCAGTATTGCACCCTTGAGAGTAGTGAGATATTTAGAAGGCTTCCACACACAAATTCTAGTGGGAAAATCAAAGTTAAACTCATTGAGATAAAGCCTTCGCTCACTGTTTTCTGTCTCCCTCAATTTCATTTTGTTCAGAGCAGCTCAACTGATTGTAGCATCTGATGAACACATCCGCTGTTGAAACAAAAGAAAATGCAAATTTAGAGAGCTTTTGACTAGGACACAGCATGTAAGCATAGTAAGAATAACTGTATAGTATAGGCACTGTATGTCACCCAAGTTGATCAAACGTTTCTTACCAACAGACAATGCTTGAATAGCCTGTTGGATTTACCATAAAAATTAGCAGTACTGCATTATGTTAGTAGCTTTTTCTTTGAATAGAAACTCCTCTTTATTAAAAATCAGCCTATCGAAAGGAAATGAGGAGAATTATAGAGGGGAAAGTCTCTTGAGAGAATCCCAACTCATCATCTTCTGGACAGGGTTGTCGAACAGTTTTTGGAAAGAACTTTCAAGCAGCTCACATGGATTATTCATTTCATCATAACTTTGCATGCATTAAGGGAGATGTTCTGGGCCTTGAGATTTGTGCAAGCATGAAGCAACAAAAGGATTTCTGGTTGCCCATTCATTGTTCATCAAAACAAAATTGAATCTAGATGACATTACAGCTCCCACAGGCAAAAAAGGTCATCCAATAAAAAGAAGTTCAGTAATTGTTATCACAATCATATGAACAAATCATCATAAATGGACTTAGCAACACTGTACCCATGGATTACAGATACAAATAATCAGCAAAACAGTTCAAGTTGGAATTTATCAGTCTTGTGCATTAGCACTATCTCATCATCAGAATGAACCCAAGACAAAGTCTTTTAAAAGGATGTAAATTTTTAGGGTCAACAGAATTCCTTTTTTGATCTGCAGAGATTGATGGTATTTAATTCCATGTAGAAAACCTCAAGCATAAAGATGAAAACAAAAATGTTGAAGGATAAAGTATGAGAGGCCACAAGTCAAACCTCTGAAGATCACAGAGGAAGTTTAGCCATTTAGGATACTGAAACAGAGAGATGTATAGAAATGTGTACTTTTTTTTTGCTACAACAGACAACCACAAGCATGACTACATCGAATGACACATGCATCATTCTCTCAGATGGACAAGTGATCGCAAGAAAAGGAGAACTATCAACATCCTGGTGTCTTGTCCTCTTAGTATTTGTTTCTTACAAGTATTGAATGCGAGAATAAAGGGCAAGGTCATCAATACCTTTCTCTATTCACGTGACTATCGTGACATGCATTATGTAATCTTAATTTTTGAACTCTCAAGAAAAAAAATCATGTGTCACATAGACTGTAACTAGAATGTTAGTATACACTTTACGTGTAATGCAGGTATTTCAAATTTGCATTTGACATTGCCTAATTTCAATCATCATTTCATTTCTTCTTATAAGTTGGCCCCCAAAATGACATCCACATAGTCATCGCAATGCTTCAAACAGTGCATCTAATGAAAAAAAGCTTTAAGAAAATTTTCCATCGACAGTATGAAATACTTTGTTACTCACTGCCTTGATCTTCTTATGAAAGGCTCTTGCAAGTTCTCTTTCATGTGCAGATGTACAGACGTTGAACAAAAACAAGCTTACATGCAGGTATAGCATATACAGACAACAGAGAAAATGCCAACCAAAACATATACCAAAAAAGTAATAGAATGCAAAGAAAGAGACAAAGACCTTACAAAATACTTGGTACGATCTCCCCTCACTCACTTCATCCGACTTGTTCCGAATTACATGTATAAGCATTTTTCATTAGCTCAAAAATAGATTTTTACACCCCAAAAAAAACCCAGCAAAGTGCTTTTTAGAACAAAACCGGGAAAGCATTAAAGCGCTTCTGTACAAGAAAAGCAAAAAATCATTTTTTTACAAGAAAAGCAGAAAAGCAAAAAAACAATCCATTACTTTTTTACAAAGGTACAAAATATATATAAACTAGAGGAACTAAACAATGTCTTAGATATGTAACAAGTCACTATTATGTGATAAATAAAATAAATGAAATCAATTATGTGGATTCTTTGATGGATGGATGGAGAGTCTATTGCACTGCAAAATGAGAAGAGACCCCATGAAGCATAAGTCATACACACTCTTTGTGTGATACAAGGTGGAGGTGCTGCCCTCGAAGGTCTAGAAGCTGATTTGTGGGTGATTTGTTGTTGCCCTCTTCTTCTCATACACTCCCAAGAGTGTGTGCATGTTGATTGTTATGAGTGGCTACTATATTTCAATTATTCTTCAAGTCTTACTCTTGAACCGGGTTGGTGACAGATATCACGACTTTCACAACATTATCCAAAGTAAGCTTCACCATTTCAAATGGCCAATATCTTCAAAACAATTAGTGCATCATGTTACATGTATAAAAGATATGTGGCCATTGTTGCTCAGCTAGATAACCAGCACTAAAACAATTAGATGTGTTGTCCATGAATATATGGACTATATTTTATGGCCCTCCATTCATAATGACATCCCTCAAGA
>CM035433.1:60650055-60747555 GCA_020310875.1 Ceratopteris richardii | reverse complement strand
GACACGCTAGCAAGAATGTTCATCCCTCTTCTTCCAAGGAAAGAAAGCTCAGCCAACAAGCTTTAAACTAAAGCATGGAGTGTGGAAGCTTGCAAAAAAGCAAAAATTGCTATTCGTCGCTTCTTTTATGGTGAAGATATATCTTTTTGGAAAGTGAGAAGCCCTTATTTCAAGGAAATGGTTGCAGCTATTGGGCATGTTGGTCCTGCTTTTATTGCCCCTTCTTTTTATGCATTGAGAAAAACTGAATTGAATGATGAGATCCAAGTCATTGCAAATGATCTCAATATCATAAAAGAAAAGTGGAGAAAATATGGGTGCACAATTGTTTCTGATGGATGGTCTGATACTAGGCGTAGACCTGTTATCAACTTTCTTGCTTCCTCTATTCATGGGACCATATTTTTGAAATATATTGATACATCGGATCATCAAAAATCTAGTGAATTTATTTTCAAACATTTGAAAAAGATCTTTTTCGAAGTTTGTCTTGAAAATGTAAAAAATTGCTTGTGGATGATAAATTTCTGAAATTAATATGCTCGAGGTCAGCCTTATGCACTAAGGTGTATGATATTGTGTTTTCTGATGCATTTTGGCAAAATACAAAGCTTATTGTGAAGCTATGTGCACAAATTTAATATTCTCCGTTTATGTGATAGGGAAGGTGCAACCATGGGGCTTATATATGAGTTCATGGATCGTATGGTTGAGAAATTGCAAAGCATGGATGGTGTTGATGAATCAAAATTGAATGAAATCAAAACTTTATGCATTGATAGATGGGACATGATGCATACACCATTGCACACAGTAGGATTTATGTTGCATCCCATATAGAAACATAAGAATCAAGAAAGTGATGTTGAGGTGCATGAAGGATGGATAAAATCTTGGGAGAAGTATTGTCATGGAAATGTGCAATTGATGGGTGACTTGATGGAAGATTATGACAAGTACAAAAATGATTATGGTTCATTTGCTTCACCCATTGTTCATGATCCTAGAAGAATGCAAGAAGGTGTAAAGTGGTGGGAGATGTTTGGGGGTTGCACACCCAAATTGAAATCCCTTGCCATTAAAGTTTTATCTCAAGGATCATGTGCCTCTCCATGTGAGAGGAATTGGAGTACTTATTCACTCATATACACAAAGAGGCGGAATAGATTTCTACCTTGTAATGCTAATAAACTTGTCTACATACATACTGATTTGAGGCTATTGTCAAAGGTGAAAGAAAGGGGATTTGAAAGAATGGAGATTACATTGGACATGCTCAACAAGGAAAAAGATGAAGATCATCTTCTTGCTTTGCAAAATATGAGAGAAGCTGAAATTGGTCCTATGGATGATGGACCTAATGAAGCTACCAATTTTGATGCACAATCATTGAGGGAAGGCACACCTATTAACAATACTGGGAAATCATCTTTGGTTCATAATTATGATCCTTTTCTTGAGGATGATAATGTTATTGATGATGATGACGATGATGATGATAAGGAGGAGGAGCATGATGATGACGAAGATTCTCTTGGAAGCTGAAATTTGACTGTTAATGGCAGATAGTTTTTGTATCATGCATTATGCATGCTCCATGGCACATGTATGATGCTAAATATTAATGAATCATGATTATCTAGAATCTGAATTCTGAAGTTTAACTCTTAATGTTATTATTGGGTCTTGGCTGGTCTATGTCATACTATTGTCTACATGTGTGTGTGATATATATATATATATATATATATATATATATATATATATATATATAATTTTCAGATTTTTTAATACTTTTCAGTCACACATATGATATCTCATACGGTATGATATTTTAAATTCTACTTTTTTCATACTTCCATACCCGTATGCATTGGAAGTATGATTCACGTATGGAAAAACTCTGTCTGTGTGTGTGTGTGTGTGTGTGTGTGTGTGTGTGTGTGTGTGTATATATATATATATATATATATATATATATATATATATATAATCTTATTTATTTATTTATTTATTTATTATTTATTTATGTGCATAGATGCATGTAAAATGTATACATTCAAAGTGCATTGTGTCATGCATGCACTATATATGTGTATGTGTGTATGTATGTGTGTACGTATGAATGTATGCATGCATGTATGTTCTAAGTTCTAACTTTTATGTGACATAATAGTACTAAGTACATGTGCTTCATAGCACCATAGGTTTTGTGTGACATCATAGATGCATTTAGCAATGCGATGAGTCACAAACCTATATATGTATATGTGAGTGTATGTACTAATGGACTTTGGAGTGGGCATGTGAGAGAGAGCTCACAGACTCGCAAGCTTCCATAGAAAAAACCATGGGGTATTGTTTTTTTCAAGTGCACGTTCCATACATTATTTGGAATTAATGCGGAACCATATGTGCCAAACCATAAAAGTTGTTTGGAACGAGTCCAAACCAACTATGGAGCTTTATCATATTCAAATTGTTGCTTTGACCTCCTTCAAGAGTCCCAAATGCTTCGAAATGTTGTGAATCGTGATACCACTGTTGGGGGATGAATCAACACCCCTATGCAGCTTTGGAAGGTTCTAGGCCCTCATAGATTATCTTCCACAATGACCTAGAGTCAAGCTTTAGATATGAAAAAATAATAAAACTTTCCAAAATGCTAGTAGACACTCCCATTTATCTAAATCGCTTTAAAACACTCGATTTGGATACTCCTACACGGAGAACCAACCTCTGCAACATAGACTATCTATCCTTGCTTCTATCTACCTATGTGCAGAGACATACCTTCACTATTTGCAAACTCACTCATAGTTCACTCGAAAAACAATCACGAAACTTGTACCACACTTAGTAGACTCTAAGAGCAATCAAACACCCTCAAATTGATAATGGAAGAAGAAGTTACAACTAAAACAAAACTATGCTGGAAACTATCTCATTGTATTCAGAGGAAGGGAACAATGGCTAACTACAAAGAAGTATAAGCTAATAGAATGGCTAACTTAGCAATGGGCTGCATATGGGAGCTTCCTAACACTCTAGAGTAACTTAAGAAGACAATAGAGGTCATCGACTTACACTCGCAACTTGTTTTCACACATATTTAGACTGACAAAAAGTGCTCCTTCAATTTCGAAAGAATCTGTCAATCACCACTTAAATTTTTGTGGTGAGCTATGAATTAGGAAAGTGGTTGAAACTCCTTGATAGCTTAAATTCATGATATGAAGCTTCCAAATGATAGGTCCACATGTCATCCATGCCCTTGAGCTTTGAGCTAAGGTTTAAGGCTTGATTTTTAACAAGAGTGACATCAAGAATTTCAAGGAGAGAACCAAGAAATCAACGTAAAGATCAAGCAAATCAAGTAAATCCTACAAAAGTTATTGATATTCATTCTATTTTAGCACTTACTGAAGTTGAGAATGAACCTACATATGTTCAAGAAGCATTACATAATCTTGTGTGAGAATACAGTGGATATTTTTACAAAGATGCTATCATGGGAAAGATGTCATGAGTTATGGAGACTATTGAATCTTACCCCCATATGACACTGAGGGGTGTTGTTGGAAACAATTTCACATTGTGGGTATAAAACCCTATTTTCCAGCAAACCGTAAAATTGGTCACCGTTTCCCAAAAATGATTTTGGTCAAAACTATTATTGCATATTTTTAAAGTATTCATAGACAGCTATCTAGATATACATAAAACTTGGCCATTTGACATCTAGAACACTCTAAAAATTAAAATGTTAATTTCTTCTTTTTAAACTTGCTTTTCATACGCCACTTGTCAAAATTGTATTTAAAAAAGGTAAAGAAACTATGAACAGTTGAGATGAATCAAGAATAAAGCTACTAAAAGCTTCTTTTAGTCAAATTTTCTATAAATAACTAAGGCCATAAGAAGACCTCATTGAGGGGCTCATAACTTTTCTACATGTTCACACACTCCCTAAGCATGGTAGGTGTTGCTGATTGCAGATTTTCTGTTCATTGGTGGTTATTTGCTTCTCTATCTTCGTCTACACACACTTATGTGAGTGGCCTGCTAATTATTGTAAGTTATTGCTCTATTTTTGTTCTATTCCTCTGCTTGCTGCTGTACTAGGTGTTTCCCAGCCTTAAACTTCAAATTGAGAAGTACTTGCAACTGTCTACATCAGAGAAGAAGTTATTTTCAAGTTTTGTAGCAGATTTTCACACTTACAGCACAAAAGCTGTATATTTCTTGTACAGGCCTATATTCCTTGTACAAGCCTATATTCATCACTTTTTAGCACAAGCAAATTATTCCTACAACAATTCTCTCGTCTTTTGAATCTAGAACCATTCAATTTTCTGTCGTGGACACAACGGGAACCATATTGCACCCTAGATTTCATGTGACTTTGCATATCTCATGATGGGTGAAGAATTTGGGAAATCTAACATCACCATCATGTTCGAAACATGTGAAAACCTTAAGAACGATTGTCTACTTTCCTCATTTCGACATCCAAAGATCCTCTTTCAGTTTGATGACATCATTGATGACATCATCAATTAATAACCGCCTTAATACCACCTCCCTTGAACACCTATATAAGGAGGGCTTGGCCACATAGATCCTCAATCTTTCCGATGTTAATCTTGGGAGCTCAAGGACTCACATTCTCCAAGTACGTACTATTTAAGTCCCAACTCATGTTCTTGTGGAGCTCCTTGTTCTGGATCTTATCTAGTCTTGTTTCCAAGCATCTAGTCTTTTCCTCTTGTAATCTCCTAGTACAAGATCATGTCCACTTATTTCTTGTATCTAGTTTATCTCCCTCAAGCGAGTTCTTGTATTTCCTAGGTCATGGGTTTGGGGATCTCTTGTTTCGTGTCTAGTCCAGTTATCCATACCTTTCAGTCTCAAGCTCTGGGACTCATTGTAACAATTGTATGTTCTTGCATTATTTCCCATGCATGGATGATCTTGTAATCAAAAGTATATTTTAGAAATCTTATCCAATCTAGTCAAAGGGTGCAACCTAGTGCTCCACTGAGATTTTGGCAAGACTAGCTTCTAGCTAAGACAAAGCACCATGGAGAACTCAGTTGAACAGATTGTGGCATCACTTCCAAATCTCAAGGAGCAAGTCAAGGACTTAATGTAACTCATTGACAAACACAAGTTAAGATGGGACATCCCTTGCATCTAGGCTCATTAAAGCGGTTGCAAGAACGAATTGGGAATCTTCAAATAAATCAAGGAAGCAATCAAGTAAATCAACCTCCTATTTCATCTTTCACGAAGGAGCCTAAGATTTGTATGCCATAAAAAATGGATGGTGACCATACGAAGTTTTGAGGATCCTTGCAACAAGTGAGGTTGTATATCCACATGCAGGCTCATAGACACCCAAATGATGCATCCAAGGTCGGTTTTATTGAAACCCTGCTTTATGGTCAAGCACTATCACAGTTTACCCCAATCTTGGAAAAGAACATGGAGATTCTTCATGATTACAAGGGGTTCCTTCGAGAGCTCACCATCACGTTTGAAGATGAAGACACTAATCGAGCGAAAGACACAAAACTCGCATACACTCGTCGAGCGAAAGAATCAAAACTCCGAAAGCTATGTCAATGTAACATCCCTTCCTCTACCTATGCATCAGAGTTTAAGAAGTTGATTTATGCTCTCACTTGGCCTATTCATAAGCCAATTTAGATGGGATTTGGGAGATGATGTGAAAAACCTTCTACTCACGATGCAAGAGGCAAAGACATTGCATGAATACATCAATGTCTTTCCCCTATCGAGTTTATCATGCCTAAAAAGACCTTTTTCCTTGAAGCATAGTCAATTCAAGAGCCTCCTCATGTTTCATTGATGAAGGATTGGTAAAGAAACATAGAATTCTAATACTTCATAACAAACCAATAATAGCTATAGTAGTAGATGGATGACCTCTATAGAGCCTATGGGGACGTTACCAAGAAAACCACACCATTAAGAGTAAACCTTGGTGACCATGATTCCCACATGTTTCAATGTAATATGAAGTCCAATAAATCTTGTTATCAATTGGAGTGCCTTGGCTCAAGAAATAAACTTGAGAAATTGATTGGTAAAGGAATAAGATCACTCCACAAGACATCGACAAGAATATGCCATATGTAGGGACCAAAGCATTTAGGCACGTCATAAAGAAGGAACCAATATATATGATCTATGACATACCATCTCAAGAGTCCAAGAGAGATAATCCAATAAAATTACCTAGCCATTGGCCAATACCAAGTTTTTCAAGATGTTTTGAAAAGAAGAATGCAGAGCATAGACTCGATGATTGTGCCATAGACCTTCAAGAGAGAGCACAACCACCCTTCGAGTAGATTATCCCTAGAGGAACTTCCATAATTGCGCAAGAACATTGATGAGAACCTAGCCAAGGGGTTTATCAGACACTCAAAGCCCCCTGCAAGAGCCCTTATTCTATTTGTAAAGAAGGATGGAACCTTCCAAATGTGTGTAGATTATCATGGCCTAAATAAAATCATTTTAATAAATAAATATCCTCTTCTGCTTATATCAAAACTCTTGGAACGACTTGAAAAGGTAAAGTTATTCGCAAAGATCAATCTTCGAGGGGCTTACAACCTTGTCCGGATCAAAGAAGGAGATGAATGGAAGATAGCATTTCGTACAAGGTATCAACATTTTGAATATGTAGTTATGCCATTCGGTCTCACAAATGCACCAATAGTTTTCCAACATATGATGAATGAGAATACTTACATGATTTTATAGTTCATATTCTCAAAGGATCTAAAGGACCATGAACATTATGTGAAAATAGTTCTCGAGAAACTTCAAGAAAAAAGGATTGTATGCAATAAGGATTGACCATCCTTTGACCAAGCTTTGACCATCGATTAACCAACTTCTTTTTACTTTCTTTAACTTGCAGGCGGGTCCACTAGTGGAAGGTTTCCTCATAACACTATTTTTGTAACAATCCCCTTTTAACATGACACTAGGTGAATATGTCAGGTAATATTGTTACTATAGTTATTAAGTTTAAGTTAGGTACCTCTAATTTTCACATATCATGCCAAGTATCCACCAGCATACACAAAGACCTTAGACACAAAGAGGAGTCCCACAACATACATCACAAGGAGAACTCACACATCCCCACTCTTCTCAACCAAGTACCACTTACAAGGATAGATACAAATATAGGAGGTAAAGAATTGAAATAGAATGTAGACTCGAACATATCCCCTCAACTATGAAGGTTGGCAAGGCCTCTCAAGTCAAGGTTCTATGCTCTCATCTACACCTATCAAACAAGCACACACATATACGAAGGTGTAAAATATCCACCATAAGGTTTTGAATGTAGAAATAATACCTCACATTGCTCACATAAGTCTTCCTCCATGACCACCAGTTGAACATGCTAGCTCCCATGTATATAGATGAGTGACAAACTCCACGGAGCACTAGAAGCATGAAGGTTGACTAGCAAGTTGAGTATCACTTCTCTAGTACACAAGAAAGCAATGCTCTCCAATCTACAACTTCAGCTGCATCACACCATCTGTAAATCAAGCATAACCAGCATATAAGCATTATTCGTTGCTGTTAAATTAATTGCAATTTGCTATCTTCCTAATTTTAATGTAATTGTAGCTTCAGTCTTCCCTTCAATTTCATATTCAACACCTGCATCACAATAAATGATCTACTTCTTCTTGCTGAATACAAAATTGAGCTTGATTTGCATATGCCATGAGTACTCAACTCTTCTACATGCAGCCCAATTCTCAATGGACACTATTTTATCTTTCTTTAATATCAATAGTTGGTTATTAGGCCCACAATTAATATAGAGACATAGAAAAAATAGAGATAAGATGGAGAGTAGACAAGACATGAGAGAGATTGGAGGAGCAAAGCTCCAAATATATTCCATACATTCCATGATCAAGTACATGAAGTTACAAGGTAGCATAGAGAATATGCATGAGATACACACTTCCCATAACTTCAGAATCTCCATAGCTAAAGATGACCTCCTCCAAATAGATAAGCTCCAAGCTACTCCACACCTTGAAGATGATGAATAGCAGAACTCAACCTCCTCCAAGTTAGAGGACCATCTTTTCCAAGCCCTAAGTCTAAGTATTAAGCTTTAGGACTTGTCTTTATACAAACTGTCTTAACATGCTTTTACAAGCTTTTCAAAAGTGTGAAAAAGCTAAAAATCAGGGTTTTGCGATTTTTGGAAATGCTAATTCCAAAATTTGCAAACAGTCTCATTTTAGGATTTTTTAATTATCTTTTGTATTATTTAACCATATCATATGTTATATAATGAATTTCTTTTATGAAAGTGCTTTTCATTCTCAATTTTTGAGATTAGGGCTTCATAGTTCACTTTTGACCCTCCAATTGCTACCAAACAACTAGGTGTTATATATCATTGGAAAGCTCTTAATCAATGCTTTCAAAATATGTAATAAAAAATTTTGCACAGTTTTCACCATTTTGACCTGATTTGACCACCTTTTGACCAAGCTTTTACCATTTGTTGCCCAATTGTATTTTACTTTCTTTAACTTATAGGTGGGGTCCCCTAGTGCAAGGTTGCCCCCATAACACTCTTTCCATCCGACAGAAATGGAATTCAAGACATGTGATACCTTCAATAGATCTAAGATGCTTGTGATACTTGCAATACGTCTAAGGTGCCTTTCCATAAACCTCATCTCTTGCAACCCTTACCTATTCAAGCATGACCATGGTCTTCATTCTTTATGGATTTAATCGCAAATCTACCAAGGCCAAACCAATACGATGTCATTCTTGTTGTAGTGGATAGATTCACTAAAGATGGCACACTTCATTTCAACCACCAAGACAATCAAAGGTGCAGCCTTTGCTAGACTTTTTCTCAGATACATCTTTAGGTTGCATGGATTCATCATCCATCATTCCAACCACCAAGACGATCACAATTGAAGCCTTTGCTAGACTTTTTCTCAAATATATTTTTAGGCTGCATGGATTGACGGATGATATCCTCATTGATCGAGGCCCAAAATTCATATCAAGCTTTTGGAATAGCCTTTGCAAACTCCTTAGTATTGAAGTTAAACTGTCTACTACCAATCATCCTCAAACTAAAGGCCAAACAAAACAAGTGAATCAAGTCCTAGAAGAGTACCTTTGTTGCACCATTATCGATCATCAAAATGATTGGTTTTTACCCTTCGAAGACCTTCGGAACAAGTGAACCAAGTCCTAGAGGAGTACCTTTGATGCACCATTAACTATCATCAGAATGATTGGTTTTTACCCTTTGGAGAGTTCAACTATAACATCAGCATCCATACATCTACCACGCAATCTCCCTTCTTTGCAAACTATGGACAACACATAAGGATGGATGTACAACTTTCAAATCATCTGACGAACCAAGCTACCAAAGGTCAAAAACTCATGGATATGCATCACGAAATCAAGAAAGAGATTCATCGAGCTCAAGAGCAATGTAATCAGTTTGCATAACGCTACATTCAGAATCCATCTTACCTTGATGGAAGTGATGCTAAAAATGAGGATGATGGTGGTGGGGGTGGGGGTGGGGGTGGGGGTGGGGATGTTTGGGGGTTGGGAGGGGGAGGGGGTTGGAGTTGGTGGTGGACTGTGGTGGTGGTGGTGGTAATAAGCATGATGTTAATGAAGATTTCACTAATATTCATGAAATCAAAAACTCAATGCCCATGGTCGCTTTGTGATCTATCATGTTCACGATCTAAGGCTTAAGCTAGTATGATTATTAATCTTTTGACTTTTTGATTTAGCATGTGAAGCAACTGTTGGAATTTGGGGCCCCAAGATCGTTCCAATACTAAAACCTTTTGAGCATACACAATTTAATTGACAAGATGATAAGTGAGATAGAGAAAGAAAGAGATCTTGAGACAAGGATAGGGAACGTAAGCTGGATGCTTACTTCACTAAAAATAATAGAGGTCCAAATTACAACATGGGAGTACTACTCAACCATATAAAGTGGTGCACTCACTAATGGAAGAATAAGAAGATGATGATACAAAATTTAGATTATGTCGAAATAATCTAAGTGTGTGTGAAGAGAATGAAGCAACGAAGCTAACAATATAGTGTAACGTAATTGTAAATCAACCACAAGGTTAACTCACAAAAGATAGTTACCACCACCTCGTAGAAGACTTCCTGCTGCAATGAGAGTAGCCTCTCCTTCACCACAACTTCACCTCCTTCAAGAGTGTGAGAACACTCTGTCTTCAAGAAGATCTCCAAGCTCTAGATCTTTGAGTGAGTGATTATACAAGGAGCCAAGGCCTTGTTTATATAGTTTGTGAGTATCCTCCAAAAGCACAATCTAAAAGCTTAAAGCTACGATCGTAGAATGATAACGGAATAAACAAACTCTTCCGCAGTCCGTGCGTATGCGTTTTCATCAAAAGCTATGTTTGATGACTAAAAAAAAACTTTCGCTGCGCCCGACGGGATTTGAACCCGGGTCTACTGAGTGAGCTTTTGGAAGCTATGAGCTAGACCAAGTCGACGCCCGTGTGCTTTGTTGTAGATGTGTATGGAGATAATAATAAACATACGTACGCTACGCCTGCGTGGATTCCTTGGAGTAGTCTATTAAAACTGCTATAAAACTGTTGAAGAACTAAGATTTGAAGTTGATGCTTAGTGAAGCTAATTGATAAGCCAATAAAGACATTGACTTCCAACAATCCCTCCTTCAATGTCATATTGGTACAAGATTCAGTAACCTGCAAATCTTCTCATGACTATCTCTAGTCAATGCTTTGGTAAATATATCTGCAACATTTTCACTAGAAGGAACATAAACTAGCTCAATGTGCTTCTTAGCTATTTGCTCTCGAATATAGTGGTAGTGTACCTCTATATGCTTTGTCCTTGCATGATGCACTGGATTTTTAGCTATAGCTATAGCACTCTGGCTATCTGAAAATATCTGAATGGGTTGATGTACTCTTACATCAAAATGACTGAAAATCTTCTGCAACCATACTGACTCTAGAGTAGCTGTAAATGCTGCACGATATTCAGCTTCACACGATGAAGTGGCAATAGTGGGTTGTCTCTTTGAATACCATGAGATAAGACAATCTCCAAGATAAAAACAAAATCCACTAGTACTTCTTCTTGTGTCTCTATCACCTGCCCAATCAGAATCTGAAAATCCTTTTAGTAACAAATGTGTAGATTTCGAAAATACCATAGCATAATTTGAAGTTCCCTTCAAATAACGAAAGATCCGCTTTACTGCTTTCCAATGTAACACTGTCGGATTTTGCATGAACCTTGATACTTGAGAAACTGCAAACTGTATATCAGGACGTGTATTACAAAGATAAATCAAGCAACCTATTGCTTGACTATATAGAGTAGCATCAAATGGCTTTGCATCTGCTACCATTTGTAAAGACGTGTTCTGATCCATAGGTGTTTGCATAGGTTTAGAATCACCCATCTGAAACCTTTCCAAAAGTTTCTCAATGTACTTCTGTTGTGTCATGTAGATACACTCATCTCGAAACAGAAACTGAATCCCAAGATAATAATGTAGAATGCCTAAATCATTCACATCAAATGTTTGCTTCAATTCTTCTTTGAACATCTGCAAATCTTCATCTCTGGGACCTGTGACTATAATATCATCCACATAAATGATTGCTATAATCATCATACTTGTTTCAGCTTTGACATAAAGAGTTGGAGCTGCATCTGAGTTATGGAAACCAATCGATAAAAGATATGTATGTATCTTTTCATACCATGCTCTAGGTGCCTGTTTTAAACCATACAAAGCTTTTATAAGCTTACACACTAAGTGTTCTTTACCTGTCTCTTCAAAACCTTCTGCCTCCTGAATATACACATCTTCGTGTAAATCACCATTTAGAAAAGCAGTCTTAATGTCAAGTTGATATATATGCCAACCAAAATGTGCTGCTAGAGCAAGTACTGACCTAATAATAGTCATCCTAGATGTAGGAGCAAATGTCTCATCATAATCAATACCTTTTTGTTGTGCATATCCTTTGACAACCAACCTGGCCTTGTATCTATCAATAGTACCATCTGCTTTCCTTTTGATTTTAAAGATCCATTTTACACCTATAGCCTTCTTTCCCTCTGGTAACTCACATAGCTGCCAAGTTTGATTCTTATGAATAGAATCAATCTCTTCTTGCATAGCTTTTCTCCAAATAGGAATTTTAAGTGCATCTTTAACACACGCAGGTTCATCTTCAACAGTCGTAAGTGCCAAAATATCATGAATCTCAAAGTCTTCAGCAAAACTTACATGATCTTTTTGCTGTCTAGTTTGACTTCTTGTTCTTACATGATCTTGTTGTTGTTGTCTAGTCTGACTCCTTGTTCTTCCAGTAAAAGTTTTTATACCACTATCTTTCCAAGTCTGATATAACCACGTAGGTGTATCCTTGAATAGTGGTGAAACTCTTTCTGAACTTTCAGCTTCCACAGGTTCTGGAACTTGTCCTGTCGATGTACTAGGACTTTCTGGAACTTTAACTTCTTCCATTTCTGGAATCAAAGTTTCTTGTGGAACTGACTCTGTAGAAGGTTGTGAAATTCCTCTTTCTTCAATTTTTTCTTGAATACTAGGAATTTGAGGTTTAACTCCCTCCTGATATGGCTGAACATGTATATCCAAAATCTTTCTAAAAATTCCATAGTCATTTTCACTAATGAACTCCGGAATTTCTGCTTCTTTATCATAAACCTTATCTTCAGCAATATAAGCATTACGTGAAAGAATAACTTCACCTGTTTCTGGAACATAAAACCTGTATCCTTTGCTTTCAACAGGATATCCAATAAAAACAGCTTTCTTTGCCTTTACATCTAGTTTGCCTCGGTCCTTTTTCTCAACATGTACATAAGAAAGTGATCCAAACACTTTGAAGTAACTCACATTAGGTTTTCTACCATAATAAGCTTCATACGGTGTGATTACCTTTAAAGCTTTTGTAGATGACCTGTTTAAAATGTGATTAGATGTATGTACTGCATCAAACCAGAATTTCGGTGAAAGCTTCTTGGACGCCATCATGCTCCGCATCATTTCAACAAGTACTCTATTCTTTCTTTCTGCAACACCATTTTGCTGAGGAGTATAAGCAATAGTAAGATGTCGAGTAATACCTTTCTCATCGAGAAATGTCTGGAACTCATTTGACAAGTATTCTCCACCTCTATCACTTCTTAGAATCTGGACAGTTTCCTGACTTTCATTTTCAACCATAGCTACAAACTTCTTGAACATAGGAAAGACTTCTGACTTCGACTTAAGACCATAGATCCATGAGTATCTTGTAAAATCATCCACAAATAGGACAAAATACCTGAAACCCTGAATAGAGTCTGCTCTCATAGGTCCATTCACATCTGAATGAATAATCTGCAATTTTCTGATAGCTGTAATATGACCATGTTTCTTGAAAGGTAGTTTATGCATCTTACCTTCAAGACAACCTTCACATATATCTGAATCATCAGGTAGCTTGAATGAGGGTAAACTCTCAACCATACCTCTATCTTTGATATTCTTGAGAGCTCCAAAACTGATATGTCCAAATCTTTCATGCCATAGCTTCATATCTTCCACCGGTGACGAAGATTTGACTGCATATGCTTAACTGATTTTTGACAAAACAAAGATCCCTCCTTTATGCTTACCTTGTAAAAGACACTTGTCTTCTTTATGTGATAAGATCTTACAAAGATCTTTCTCAAATACAACTTTAAAACCATCACTTAAAAATGCAGATATAGATAGCAGATTTATCTTCATTTCAGGTACATAAAGGACATTTGAAATTTGAAAATTACCACCTTCTCTTGACTTTAGGGTTACTGTACCTATTCCCACAACATCCAAATCATTGCCATCTGCAATAGTAACTCTTCTACCTGAAGAATAGGAGAGAGAAGAAAATACATCTCTACAACCTGTCATATGCTTTGTAGCACCTGAGTCGAATATCCAAGGACTTGCTGAAAGAACTTGTAAAGCTGCTTGATCAAAAGCTACTTCCTCAATAGTGATACAGGCATAAGAATCACCTTGAGATTTCCCTTTTTTATCATCTTCTGCAACATTACCTGATGCCTTTTTCTTTTCTGCTGCAATCCTTTTATAACATTCTGACTGAATATGTCCACGTTTCTTGCAAAAAGAACATATTTTTACCTTCTTCTTAGAAGAATTCACTTTAGATGTCGTAGATACAGAATCTGAAGTAGAAGGTGAAAGGGACCTACTTTCCTTCTTGGATTTTTGTTCCTTCTTCTTATCCTTCTTCTTCTTTTGACCCTTTGATGAAGATGAAAGTGCTTCTTCATTCTCTTCCATTCCCTTCAACTGATCTTCATCTTGAAGTAACAAGAACTCTAATTCTTCAAATGTAACCTCTCTATCTCTTGTGGTAAGGGTAAGAGTGGTTATGAAAGATCGATATGAAATAGGAAGTGAATTAATCAACGTATTTACCATTTCTTCATCTGATATCTCAACTCCTATATTTAGAAGTTGATCTCTCAAGTCAACGAGTCTCGTAATGTGGGTTTGAATTGACTCACCAGCTTTCATCCTTGTATTTGCTAGTTGTCTCCTCAAGTGAGCTTTCCTAGCAGGATTTCTGCCTTGAAAAAGATTCTCGAGCTTTAACCAAGCTTGACTAGAACTTCTGCAAGATCTGATCCGTGGTAGAATATGCTTTTTGACGCTCATTGCTATGAATGAAAGTGCTAAAGCATCTCTAGAATCCCATCTTGCCTGATCTTCAGTAGGAGGAACTCTAGGTAAAGACCTAGCAGTGACTCTGGATGTCGAAGTGGTTACCTCTTCTTCAGTTGGTTCTGTAATAGCAATTCCAGTACCTGTTGAAGCTGCTGTAGACCCTCCTTCGCCTTCTCGTCTTGGTCTTGTTAAGGATCCATTGACGATACTCCATAAATCCTTTGTCACTAACAAGTTCATCATCATGAAACTCCACATGGGATAATTAGAAGATCCATCCAACTTGTCTTCAATCTCAATTCTAATCTCACTCATCTTATCTTAAGTGTGTATGTCAATTATGTAGCTCTGATACCAAGTGTTGGAATTTGGGGCCCCAGGATCGTTCCAATACTAAAACCTTTTGAGCATACACAATTTAATTGACAAGATGATAAGTGAGATAGAGAAAGAAAGAGATCTTGAGACAAGGATAGGGAACGTAAGCTGGATGCTTACTTCACTAAAAATAATAGATGTCCAAATTACAACATGGGAGTACTACTCAACCATATAAAGTCGTGCACTCACTAATGGAAGAATAAGAAGATGATGATACAAAATTTAGATTATGTCGAAATAATCTAAGTGTGTGTGAAGAGAATGAAGCAACGAAGCTAACAATATAGTGTAACGTAATTGTAAATCAACCACAAGGTTAACTCACAAAAGATAGTTACCACCACCTCGTAGAAGACTTCCTGCTGCAATGAGAGTAGCCTCTCCTTCACCACAACTTCACCTCCTTCAAGAGTGTGAGAACACTCTGTCTTCAAGAAGATCTCCAAGCTCTAGATCTTTGAGTGAGTGATTATACAAGGAGCCAAGGCCTTGTTTATATAGTTTGTGAGTATCCTCCAAAAGCACAATCTAAAAGCTTAAAGCTACGATCGTAGAATGATAACGGAATAAACAAACTCTTCCGCAGTCCGTGCGTATGCGTTTTCATCAAAAGCTATGTTTGATGACTAAAAAAAAACTTTCGCTGCGCCCGACGGGATTTGAACCCGGGTCTACTGAGTGAGCTTTTGGAAGCTATGAGCTAGACCAAGTCGACGCCCGTGTGCTTTGTTGTAGATGTGTATGGAGATAATAATAAACATACGTACGCTACGCCCGCGTGGATTCCTTGGAGTAGTCTATTAAAACTGCTATAAAACTGTTGAAGAACTAAGATTTGAAGTTGATGCTTAGTGAAGCTAATTGATAAGCCAATAAAGACATTGACTTCCAACAGCAACTTGTATGATAGTTGACCTATCATCTATCTAGTTTTTAGAAGCCTTATAAAAAATATAAGCTCTGAAATTTTATGTTGTGTTATGGACTTTTGTATATAATCAAGCATGAATTCCTCAACTTTATGTATTTTTATGCTTATCCATGTAATTTCAGATTTTCAATTTTTTTGCAAAACATACAATATCACATATGATATGTTTGAGAACTCCCCATAGATTTTTCATACTTCCATACATGTAATGATGTATGTATTCGCCATGTAATGTATTTCGAAAAACTATGAGTCAAACCATCCCAAGGCATTCTTGATCCTATTTAATTGTCCTTCACTTTGGTGCCAATAAATCACAAATTTGTGAAGTATCAAAAATAGAAACTTTGACAAACTCAAAAGGTGCTCATCTAAACAATTGATTGTCATTGATCCCCACAAGCATCCGAATTTCTTTCCCAAACCTTGCATCTCATGATCTTCTTCATCCCAAATCCAATACATTGAGACTCTCTCTAGTCCTCCATTGCCATAGAATCCTTGCACTTCGCTCCCAAATTTTATCGCCCCAAAACATAAAATCTCATATTTATGCATACCAACTTTAGTTTCTTATTCATCTAAGCACTAACATTAACCATCCACGAAAAAAAGAAATTGTGTATCCAAGTTCATATATATATATATATATATATATATATATATATATATATATATATATATATATATATATATATATATATATATATATATATATATATATATATATATATATATATATATACACACACACACACACAAGGAAGAAACAAATTGAAATTCTCTTCATCATGAAAAATAATCTTCCAAAATATGCCAATCAAGATTCAACCTTCATCATCAAGCCACAACAATATAATAAGTAATTATTCCATACATATAGAGCCGAACAATATCCTAATTAAAACTGAATTTGAATGGAACATATATGTGCATCATATTATCATGTGCAAATACAAGAATATAACTATACTTTATTTTATCTATACAATTTATTGAACTAAGACATCTACTATATATTAAGATCATAGAGCCACTTAATAATAAATTGAAGCAAAGAGTCATTCCAACATATCTTTGGCAAATCTTCCTTGCAAAGCTATTGAGGGCATCGAATTCTAAAAACAAGGCAAATAGTGAACCTCTAAAAACACAAGGATGACATTTAACATAGAGGAGACACTCATAAAGGAGTGGTGTGACAACTCATACTCATCCACATCTTCCATCATAAGAAGGTGAAGCAATGTGACCCACCCTAAACATAAAAGCTCAGCTTAGATGAGATAAAGAACTAGAGAGCCAATAACAAGCTAGCGTGCTTAAATTCGAAGCTTGCATGAGCCTACTAATCTCCATTGAAAGGATAACGGCATGGCACTCACAATATTGAGGACTCAAGATGGCTGTTTGCTTTGAATCATATGTAAAAGATATCCCCTTCATGAATTAAAACCTCACGATTACAAAACATGGAGATACGTCTCTCTACATTCTCATGATTATACTCTTTAGCATCTAACTTCTTGCCCCATATTAGAAATGCCACACCACTTTGGAATACATCTCTACTAGCCACGTTAAATACTCCCTCCCTCCCTCCCTCCCTCCCTCCCTCCCTCCCTCCCTCCCTCCCTCCCTCTCTCTCTCTCTCTCTCTCTCTCTCTCTCTCTCTCTCTCTCTCTCTCTCTCTCTCTCTCTCTCTCTCTCTCTCTCTCTCTCTCTCTCTCTCTCTCTCTCTCTCTCTCTCTCTCTCTCTCTCTCTCTCTCTCTCTCTCTCTCTCTCTCTCTCTCTCTCTCTCTCTCTCTCTCTCTCTCACACACACACACACACATATTCATATACTTATTCGATCCCTGTGATCTAACTAATGTTGCTGATAGGAGGCGTAATCATGTTCCAACTAGCTTAAATGTTAGATATGCGCCATTCTCAAGGTAACAGCAATGGCAAGGAGACTATGAAGAAGGCTGACAAGGAGAAAAATTGACATCTTAGTACACACACTAGAGACTTCAAGCTGACAGTAATTCTTAAGATAACTGCAAAATTAAAAACCAAAGAGTGTCCCGTCAAACAAGAGATTGCTCAAGTCTAAACTGTAAGCCATATGATAAAAACCTCACCTCGTCGAAGCAGACACGTGGAATTTACAAAAAAGGATGATCGTAGAAGTGGAAATTTGAAAGGCATAATCGACTCTGTCGAAAATGCCCGCATGACAGAAGCTTGGAATAGGTCGACGCAGAAGCTCGAAATCTCGGTGGACAAATTCGAAAAGGGAAGAGTCGGAACAACGCACAGGCATTGAAGAAAGGGCAGAGGGGCCGGGCCGGGCCAGAAGAAAACAACGCCCTTCGTGTTACGAACAGGAGCTCGAAATTAAGCTCCTACAAGTCGACAAGGACGCGGAGTGTATGGCGATCTACCAAACTGGCACAGCAAGGTGTCAATACACTCCCGCTCGCGTGAAGTATATCTTCACATGGAAATGAAGCGAGGTCGCTCGGCTCCTTCACATGCACAATGTGCAGCCTTTGTCTTCGCCGACAGACAGCGCACCATACTAATAGACCAACTGGATGAGTCTCACTCCCCGATGGTAATAAGAACTACACATTCTCTCTATGTTCGATGATAGTAAAAAACTATACCTTTGAAATTAAATTATTTATTATTTTAGACATATAATATATTAGTTATTTGAATCATATAAGTTTGTAGAAATTCTCTGTCAATATAATGCTTTTTTGTCCAAAGAGATGTGGTATAGTGGTAAAAGGTTTGAACATAATGAGGCAGAATGCATGGGTTCAAGTTTTATTCACTCGACATGTTCGGATGTATCCAAATGTATGAGTGCTTCTATCTTAGGAGATTGGGTGTGTGTGTCTTCCAATTCATTCTATATAATTAGAGACACTCATACATTCCTTTTTATTTCTCTTGAAAAACGAATAATAACAACCGACTTAATTTTCTAAAGGGTACATTTGATCTTAGAACATTTGTCACTTGCAACCAATTTGTAAATGAACTCCTACTACAACCTTGTGTACGCCCACCTTCAGAGTTCATTTAAAGATACATGCTCGTCTCTCTCAGTCAAAATTATAAGGCATTGAAGAAGATATAGGAAACTCTTCCATGCAATAATATAATAAGCCCATTTTCATGTATATTCTCATAGGAGTTCTCTTGAAATGGATGTCAAGGGGGATATGGGAGGGAGGAAAGAGGAGGAATTAAAAGTATCATGTAAGGGGGAAGGTTTTATCAATATGAAATATGCCTTCCAATGACGCAACTTGGTCTACCCGCTCTAAAATTAATAAGAGAAGATGTCGTCTATAATGTTATAATAGAAAGCATTGCAAAGATCATGACAGACATAATATTAATAATTCTTTGAGCACCCACTTAGAAACTATAGCTACATATTTTTTTAAGTCCGTTTAGCTCGACGATGATTTATTTATAACATTGGATAACAAATGAGTGAAAAGGAGGTCATCCATCATTTCCCTCTATAGAATATCATTTTGTAAGTGAGATTATGAAACATTACATGTAGGTATAATGGTGAGAGCCATCCCTTAGCCCACATGGACAATCTCATAGGATAGAGACAAGTCCATCTCTTTAGGAAGTCTTCTATTCAAGAGGTATGGGGGAATGAAATAAGGAAGGAAAGAATACATGGCATGGCTAAGAGGAACGTTGTTAGAGATAGGATGAGAAGGCCACCACATTGTCTATGTGACAAGAGCAAGTTAGCTAATGTCCTTAACTAGTGTTTGACATAGACCAAGAAGGCCTTTACATTGTGCCTTTGGGATGAGAGCAAGTTGACAATCACATAGAAGACTTCCCCAATATCCTATAGTGATCTAGATTGACGTTGGTCATATGCTCATTTTATAGAGGATGCTCTAACAAAAAAAAATTCTAGATTTTTTTAGGGTTGCCAACTATATAGTGGTTGAGTTACTCCTTGATACATGTATGATGTGAGTACATTCACTCTCACATAATCCTTTTGGTTAGTCATTACTATTCATTAATCCATTTTTTTGGGGAGACTATTGATTTTTTCCCAGAATTCGACACTTGGTCATCCATTCTTGAGCTTTAGTGGTGCTTGGACTATTCTAGCTCCATTTTCATTCTAATCAGTTCTCTGTCATCATGGCATCAAAAATCTTGGGCACATTTGGTGGATCTATTTTTAGTGTCATTGTTCCCAAGAGGAGTTATAACGTACAAGGCAAAGACCATTTTGAGATCCAAAAATTTGATGGCACAAACTTTGCTCTATGGAACAATCACATTAAAGACATGTTGATTCAGAGGAGACAAATGGAAGGCAATAAATGGAATCTCAAAAAAGCATATTGATATGGATGATGATGAAGGGATGATTTGGATGAAATGGCCAGGTCTACATCCGATTGCACCTATTAGATAATGTTTACTTTATAGTATTGGACTGTGAAATTGCAAAGCTCAATACATATAAAAAAGAAACGACATCAAATAAAGTGTATGTGATGAGAAAGTTATATGACCTTCACTTGAAGGATAAAGATAGTGTTGTTGCTCATCTAAATGAGTTTGATGTTGTATTCTCCCAGTTATAGGCTCAGAAAGTGGAGAAGGATAATGAAATGAAAGAAGTCTTATTGTTATGCACCTTGCCATCATCATGTGATATGTTTGGCACAGTTATTAGCAATAGTGCACCTGGTGGTAAACTAATCTATGATGACATATTGAGTGAGGAGATTTGTAGAACATCTATGGTTGGCACTCATAGTGGAGATGCATATAATGTTCACGATTCTTATCAAGAAAGAATCATCAACATGGCAGGAGCAAGAACAAGGAAAAGAATGGTCAACTGACTAAGAGTAGAAGTAAATCAAGGAAGAGGGATATTGAATGCCATTATTGTCATAAGAAAGGACACATGAAGAAAGACTCCATAGTCACTTTGGCCATATTGGCCTTTAGTGGGAGATTTTTACTATTAGTGTCCATGTGAAAGGCCAAATGGCTACCAGACACTTGTGTATATGTTCTTTAAAAAACATATAATGGTCTGGTTAGCTAGAGAATGTAAGTTTTCCCACATTTGTATCACCTAAGAAATCTATGTTTGTGATTTGTGTACTTTGTGTTTTCTGCATACTATGTCGCCTCTCTACGGAGTACTATGTGTGGCATCTGGAACTTGCTTTTTTACTTCTATGGTATCATGGTGGAGCTCTCAAGAAGGAGAGTCCACTGTGGTGTGTTGCCATTGAAATACTTCAATACTCAAAGACATCCAATACTTATGACTTCTAGGTAAGGATTTTTATTGAAGAGATTTCCCATATAATGGATGTCACACGTTGTTGGAGACCAAGGTATGCGAAAGCACATGAATAACACGAGGAAGAAGAAGAAGCTTGGAGAACAACACAACATAGAATGTATTACCAAGTGAATGTAAAAAGATAAGTGCCCCATTAGGGTTATAGGTGTATATACAAGACAGGGGGGAAAAACCTTCGAAAGTGCAAGAAAAATGCCTCGATGGTCCTAAGTGTGTTCACACACATCACTATTGAAATATATCAACAAAACCCCCTAGAAGTGATGTAGTGAACAAAGAGTTGGAACTCATGTATAAGGAAGTTCCAAAATATGCGGAAACAAATCAATCCACAAAAGAAAGTAAGCCCAAAGCTTTGTGAAAAGATTTAGACTTTTGCCTAGGCAGAGCCTTTGTGAAAAGGTTTACAACATTATCTTGTTGGGTCACATAAACCAAATTGAGATCTCTCATGACCTCAATGTGCTTTGTGGGAGCATGGAACAAAAGGTTCCTCACAACTACCATTGCACTCTGACTATCACTAAAATGGTGGTGGAAGGAGACTGAATGAAACCTGAATCAACCAAAAGGCATCTCAGCCACACACACTCAAAAATCCCTATGAAATTTGCCCTATACTTAGCCTCAAAACTAGAATTGTCCACAATAGGTTGCTTCTTGTGCAACTAAGATATGCATCAACTACTAAATGAAGCAAAAAACACTAGTGGACACATGAGTGTCATAGAAAACAACTAGTCTGAGTCTAAAAAAGCATGTAAGACTAGTAGTAATGACCCCCCCTTGGGATAAAAAAAATGAAGTAGTTGGGTTCCACTCAAATAATGAAAGATGCACTTAACCAATTTTGGACACTTGTGCAATGCATAAACTTGCTCGTTTGATAGACAACAAACTAAATATCATGTCGATTTATGCATAAGTAAATCAAGCATCCAATAGCCTACTGATAGAGAACAACATCAAATGCATCTTGAGCATCATGAAGACTTAGCAAGAAACTTGTTCCATGGGATTTGCAATAGGTTTTCAATCTTCAAGGCCAAAATGTTGAAATAATGTGTCAAAGTCTTTTTTTTGACACAAAGTTATTCCCCCATCAACTTGCATAAGCTAGATGCCAAATAACGATGCAAACACCCCAAATCTGACATCTCAAAAGAGGCATGCAAGTCAACCTTAAATTCAGCAATATGCTTCTCATTAGGACCGATGAGTAGCATATCATCGACACATACAACAAGATCATAAGTACATCATCTGCATACTTGACATATAAGGTGCTCTCAGTTAGATTGCTCTCAAAACCATGTGCTAGCAAGTAGGCATGTATCTTTTCATACCAAACATGTGGTTCTTTCTTCAATCCATATAATGCCTTTTTCAACCTGCACACTTTTTTTCATGCCCTTTCTACAAAAAACCACAGGGTTGAAATATATACACTTCTTCATGTAAATCACCATTGAAACTGTAGTTTTAATATCCAATTGTTGTACTTTCCAACCGTGATGAGATACAAGTGCACAAATACTACAAATGGTGATAATTCAGCATGTGGAAGTGAATTTCTCATCAAAATCAATGCCTCTCTCTTGAGCATAACCTTTGAAAACAAGCCTAGCTTATACCTATCAACTATTCCATTTGGCTTATGTTTCAACTTGTATACCCATTAGGTTTCTATGGCCTTTTTGCTCGGAGGAAAATCACATGAACACCACGTACCATTCTTCATAATAACATCATAATTGGATTGCATGGAAGCCATCCAATTTTGTGAATTATGTGCTTCATCAAAAGAAACAGTCTCATTCTCATCACAAAGACTAGAGACAACCATTGCATAATAATCTTTGATGTAAAGGAAGTACTATGAGAGGCTAAATGAGTACATATGACAAAAGTGCATCTAATTTGCTATCTCTCAAAGTCTATGCCAACCATTTAGACATATTTTTTGCCTCTTCTATGTCAACCCTCTTATCAAGTGCATCATGTAAATTTTCATTAGAAATGGAATGATATGGATCATCATTTGGAACTTGTAAAGGCTGAGAAATTGCCTCGTTCGGATAAGCACTTGACCATCCATTTATAAAAGAGGTGGAAAAGTTTCACACACATACTTTGAGCTAATTAATGTCTTCTTGGTACATGAACGAAGGGGCTGAATTGCATCTTCCACAAAAGAAGATATGTGGTAAAACTTGACTTCTGACCATACATCTTGCCATTTGCATGACAGACGTGTTCTTTTTTTTAGAAACTTCATTATGTTGAGATGTGTACAACACTATACAATAATGTTTTATCCCACAATAATCCAAAAATTCATTAAAATGAGAAGACATATTCCCCCCTCGATCAGAATGAAAGATGCCCACTTTGCATGTTGACAGATTTTTAGCCATAACTAGGAATTGTTTAAAACATGTAAACACTTTGGACTTTGCATTCAATGGATAAACATATGTGCATGCATCAATGAAAATTACAAAATATAGGTGGTTCCCAAACAAAGGTGTCTACATAGACCAAAGAGATAAGTACGAACAAGTTGCAACTTATGAGCAACTCTAACTAAACCATCTTTTGAGAAGGATGAATGTTGCATTTTGCCCAAAAATAAAACCTTTAGAAATATGTTTAAAAGGTGAGTCAAGTTTGGCTAGAGAGGACACCATCTCATATTTTTATATGTGAAGCAAACTAGCAAAATTCAAATGACCAAAGCATGCATGCTAAAGCTTTGCATATGAGATAGTCTGAGAATCATGAACTTCACATGCTGAGTCATTCACAAATTTTGCATAATCTATGAGACTATATAGTCCATGGTATAAAATGCTATAAGCATTAATAACATCACCATTCGAGATCATGAACTATACATTTATCATCAAGAAATTTGACAATCAAGCCAATCAAGCCAATCTTGGCTAATATTAAAACTGCTACTGGATATTGCTTAATCCTTGGCACATATAAGGCATTCGATAATGTGAAAGAACTACCATCGATAATAGTCATAATGATCTTTCTGAACCCCATTGCAGGATAATGGGAGTTGTTAGCACATGTGATAGTATTCCCTCTAAGGGCAAGCTCAAGTGAATTGAAGAAACTACGCTACAAGCTAATATGTTTGGTTGCACCACTATCAAAGTACCAAACATCAGAGTCTACCATAGATATACATTGCTCATGAGAAGATGGTTCATAGCTGCAAACAATAGTAAATGCCCATTCTTCATTCTGAACAAGATTAGATGAATAGTTGGTTGGGCCCTTTTCCTCTTGAGGCAGGGGCGAGGGTTCAACCTGTCCCTACGGTAGGATAGTTGTGGGCCCTAGGAAAGTGTATTGCCTCTTGGCAGCTTTAAACTAGTCAAACCAGTTGCATGCCCATTCACTTCTATGATTCTTCTTTCAATTAATTCAAGCGAAGAGAGATTAAGCTTTGGCCAAAAAACTTCTTCATTAAAAAAAATTATCAGACTTTGTTTTAGGTGTAGAGTCCTCTGCAACAACCATTCCAACCTCCTTCTTCGTTAGCTCCTGTGTAGAAAGTTTAGGACAACTCGTTATGACATGATCATTTGCCTTATAGAACCTACAAAAGTGTTTCTACTTTTTTGTTTTCTTGTCATCTTTGTCTTCCTTTGATTGTGCAACATTAGCATATTCCCGCTTACTAGTAGATGAGGTCCATTTGCACTTGCCGTTTTGACTTGCTAAGAAAGCTTGATCTTATCATGGACACAAAGGAAACCATCCTAAACCTCATATTCCATGTGACTTTCTAAATCTCATGGTTGATTAATAATTTGGAAAAACTAATGCTTCCATTGCATTAGGATCATGAAAAACCCTAAGATCCATTGTCTACTTGCTTGATTTTGACATCCAATGTTCCTATTTTGGATTTTTGATATCATCAATGATATCAAGGAGTCATGATCTCCAAGTACTTTCAAAGTTCCAACTCCAGTTCTAGCCTTGTTACTCTATCTAGTCTTGTCTATTCTAGTATCTTGGACATCCTTTCTTGTTGTCTTGTGATCTCGTAGTATGAGATCATGTCCGATTCTTTATTGTACCTACTCCATCTCTCTCAAGGGAGGTCTTGTAACCTAGATATATTGTTTCATACCTAGTATCCTATGTTGTGGGATATCTTGTATCGTGTTTAGTCCAGTTATCCAATGGCCAACTCTCTCAAGTGATTAGATTAAAGTGTTCTATCAGACAAGGATGCATGTTGGCCCCTCTTCTCTTTGCTATCACAACCAATGGTCTCAGCTGCCTTGTTGACCATCAAGCTCACTTAAGTCGTATTCAAGGTCTCAATCTTCCTCTCAAGCAAGATTAGATGATCATGAGACTTTCTGTCAATGATACTAATGTCCTTGTGCATAACGACGCATTAAGCATTGACACTTTTTGGAATTGTTTGAAGACTTTTTGTGAGGCTTTGGGATCCAAAATAAATCATACTAAAATCACCTTTAGGGTGGTTATTGGGCATGCTCCTCAATCTCTTAATGACCATGGATGTCAGTTGATCCCTAGTGGTCAAATATTTGGCCTCTTAGGTATTCCAATCGGATTCAACATTTCGATGGGGCAACGATGGAACTTGGCTCTCTCTAAGCTCGAGAGCAAGCTGACATACTGGAAAGGTATGTAGTTCAATCTGGCTGGACATGCTATGGTGATTAACACATTCCTTCTCTCTCTGATGCTCTACTTTTTCTCCTATTGGAGACCAAAAGACCAAGAGATCTTCAAACTGGAGAAAAATATGAAACTTGGTGTGGATTCTCTATTTATGCCCACAACTTGACTTTTACAATTTGATCATGCTTACTTCAAAAAATAGGATTTTATGCCAAAAATAGGCATTTTTACATGTATATTGGGCAATGGGAAAAATCCTAATGTGGGGAGGTATTTGAGATGAGAAAAATTAGTACACTCCTTCCTCTACTTGTATACCTTTGTTTCACTTGTCACTACATTTATCATCCTTTTATTGAGCTTTGACCACTTTGACTTTGTGATTTTTATGTCAACTTTTGAGCTTACTCCAACATAGGGTTTACCCTATTCCTCAACTTTCTTGCAATTTGATGCCAATTGGATATCTTGATGGCATTGGTTACAAACTTGCTTTCTATGTTATTTCCTTTTGTATATCAAAAGAAAAATGGTGATTATAAAAGGAAACAAAGGTTACTCACTTTATCATGTATAGAAAAAATACTTATGCTACTTACTTGTATTTTCTTTCTTTTTTTTTTACACTTTGTGAGCATTGTAAATAAGGAACTCAAACCCAAAATTTACATAAAATGCACATTGAATCTTCAACTTACC
Organism: Ceratopteris richardii; assembly: GCA_020310875.1. NCBI lineage: Eukaryota > Viridiplantae > Streptophyta > Polypodiopsida > Polypodiales > Pteridaceae > Ceratopteris > Ceratopteris richardii. Next base: position 60,720,626 of record CM035433.1, on the reverse strand, counting down.
CTTAGATCTTGTTCATAGATATGTATGTGATCAGATACCAACCAAATCCTTAGGCAGTGCTCTTTATTTAGCCACTTTCATAAATGATGCTACTAGTAAAGTCTAGGTATCATTGGAGTTTGAGGTCTGTGAAAGCACATGAACACACAAGGAGGAAGAAGAAGAAGAAGAAGAAACTTGGAACACAACACAATATTGAATGTATTACCCAGTGAATGTACAAAGATAAGTGACCCGTTAGGGTCATAGGTGTATATACAAGCTCAAAAAAGAACCTCCTAAAGAGGAAAAAAAGTGCGACAATCCTAAATGTGTTCACACACGTCACTACCAAAATATATCAACAAATACACTGGAGATTAATGTGGTGAACAACGATTTGGCATTTCATGTATAAGGAAGTGTGAAGCTATGTGGAACAAAATCAATCTACAAAAGGAAGTAAGCCCAAAACTTTGTGAAAAGCTTCAAACTTCTCCCTAGGAAAAGCCTTTGTGAAAAGATATGAAACATTATCTTGTGTGGGCACATAAGCCACATTGATCTCTCCTATATAGAACCTCTCCTTGACATAATGATAGTGCACCTCAATGTGCTTTGTGCAAGCATAGAACATAGGGTTCCTCAAAACTCCCGGTGCATTCTTACTATCATAAAAGATGGTGCCACTAGAAGACTAACCAACACCAAAATCAAGCCACACACACTCAATAGTCTCTATGAAGGTTGCCATATACTCATCCTCACAACTAGAAGTGGCCATAGTAGGCTACTTCTTGTTCAACCAAGATATGCATGAGCTATCAAGCATGATCCAAATGCCACTAGTGGACAAATGAGTGTCATAGAAACTAGCCCAATTTGACTAAAAAAAGAATACAAGTATGGCAATAATGATCCCCCCTTGGGATAAAACAATCCAAGTAGTTGGGTGAACTTGAAGTAGCAAAAGATACACTTAACTTGACACATTTGGTAGTGCATAAACTTGCTCATCTAAGAGACAACAAACTAAATATCATGTCAAATTATGCATAAGTAAATAAAGCATCCAATAGACTTCTGATAGAGAACAACATCAAATGCATCTCTAGCATCAAGAAGACTCAACCATAACTTGTTTCCATGGGAGGGGTATTAGGTTTGCAATCTTCAAGGCCAAAGGACTCCAATAATGTGTCAATATACTATGTTTGACACAAAGCTATTCCTCCATCGACTTGGATAAATTGAATGCCCAAATAATGATGTAAATGGCACAAATATTGCATCTCACAAGAGGCATGCAAATCAGCCTTAAATTCAGAAATATGCTTCTCATTAGGACTAGTGAACAACATATCATCAACATATATAACAATAATTAGAAGTACATCATCTACATGCTTAACATAAGGTGCTCTCAGTTGGACTATTCTCAAAACCATGTGCTAGAAAGTAGGCATGTATTGTATCATACAAGGCATGTGGTGCTTACTTCAAACCATAGAATGCACTTTTCAAGTTGCACACCTTGTTTTCATGCCCTTTCTACACAAAACCATGAGGTTGAAATACATATACTTCCTCATGTAAGACACCATTCATAAATGCAATTTTAATGTCCAATTGATGTACATTCCAACCTTGATGAGCTGCAAGTGCACAAATGCTATGGGAATGGTCATTCAACATGTGGGAACAAAGGTCTCATGAAAATTAATTCCTCTCTCTTGAGCATAACCTCTCGCAACAAGTCTATCCTTCCATCAGGCTTACATTTCAACTTGTATACCCATTTAGTGCCAATGGACTTTTTGCATGGAGGCAAATCACATAAAGAACAAGAGCCATTCTTCATAATAACATCATGATTTGATTGAATAGTAGCCAACTAGTTTTCTAAATTTTGCACTTCATTAAAAGAAACAAGCTCATTCTCATCTCAAAGACTAGAGACAACCATTTGCATAACAATCTTATACAAAGCAAGCACTATGAGAGCCTAAGGGAGTATGATATAACAAAGGTGCATCTAATTTTTTATCCCTCAATGTCTGTACTAGCTATTCTGGCATAGTTTTTGCCTCTTTTATGTTAGCCCTCTCATCAACAAGTGCATCATGTAAATCTGCATAAAAAATGAAATGATATGTATCATCATTTTGGAACCTATAAAAGTTGAGAAGTGACCTCATTTGGACCAGCATTTGACTATCCACCTGGCAGCAAAGTATCATACACATCTTTTGAGTTAGATGATGTCTCCTTCGTACATGAAAGTAAGGGTTGAATTGCACCCTCCACAAAAAACAACATCATGACTAACTAGAATGTGTTTGGTCTGTGGATGATATAGATGATAGAATTTGCTTTCAAAATTTTACCCAACAAAAATACATTTGACCACTTTATCATCTAGTTTTCTATGATGTTGTTGAGGCATTAATGCATATGCCAAACAATCAAAGACATGTAGATGAGTAATAGACGGCTTATTTCCATGTGAAGCCTTGTATGGAGTGATAGACTGCAATGCTTTGGTGGGACACCTGTTTAGTACATATGTCGCACACATAAGAGCCTCAAGCCGGAAGCAATGTGGTAAAGCCTAACTTTTGACCATGCACCTCGCCATTTCCATGAGAGACATGTTCTTCCTTTCAACAAATCCACTTTTTTGAGGTGTAAGGGACATTGTACAATGATGTTTCATCCCATGTTCAACTATAAAGGCATTAAAATTAGAAGACATGTATTCTCCTCCTCGATCACAACAGAGGATGCCCAATTTACATGCCTTCAAATTTTCAGCCATAACTAGGAACACAAATAAACACTTCAGAATTTTCTTTCAATGGATACATCCATGCATGTCTAGAAAATCCATCCATTAATTCAAGAAGTATAGGTCATTACTAGTTGAAGGTGATTGAATAGGATCACACACATCACTATGAAAAATCTACAATTTATGAGCAACTCTAAATGAACCATCTTTTGGGAAGGAGGAACACTACATTTTGCCCAAAATATAGCCATCATAGACATGTTTAGAAGATGCCTCAAGTTTGGAAAGAGAGGATACCATTTCACACTTCTGTAGGCATAGCAAAATAGCAAAATTTAGAAGACCAAAGTGTGCATGTCAAACCTCTGCATATGAAATAGCCAACTACACATGATGAATCATTCACAGGTTTTTCATAATCTATGAGCTTATACAACCCACAACATAAAATGCTAGAAGCAATAATAACGCCACCATTTCAAGAGATCATGAATTGATCTATCATCAACAAATTTGACAACCAAGACAATCTTGGCTAATGTTGAAACTGATGATAGATTCTCCTTGATCCCTTGCACATATAAAGCATGTAATAATGTGAAAGAATTGCCATTAGTAGTCATAATGATACTTCCAACTCCCATTATAGGATAAGAGGAGTTGTCAGCACATGTGATAGTATTTCCTATAGGGACAAGTTCCATTGAACTGAAGAAACTATGCTACAAGGTAATATGTTTGGTTGCCCCACTATCAAAGTACCAAACATTTGAGTCTACTACTTATATACACTAATCATGAGACAATGGTTCATAGCTACAAACAATAGTAAATGCACATCCTTCATTGTGAAAAAGATTAGTAGCTTTTGTTTTAGGTGTAGAGGCCTTTGCAACAACCATTCCAACTGTTGGGTGTGTGTAGAAGTGCGAGAGACACACAAGAAGCACACACAAGGAGCCTCAGTTGGCTGGTCTACATGGCCATAGTCAAGCGCACCATTTTGGAACAAAGGCATGAGTGTATCGAACACATCTTGTGAGCTAACTGTTGGTTGGCTTTTGCATTTAAGTAGAGGGAAAACTGAATTTTCAGCAAATACCACATCTCGATTCACAATAATTGTGTTCATCAATGGATGGTACAAACGATATCCCTTACTTTTAGCACTATAACCAACAAATATACATTTCTTTGCCTTGTCATCAAGTTTGTGGCGTTGTTGTGATGGCACAAGAGCATATGCCAAACAACCAAACACACGCATATGACTAACCATAGGCTTATGACCATTCCAAGCCTCATAAGGAGTGATGACTCTCAATGCTTTTGTAGGGCAACGATTCAACACATAATTTTCACACATGACCGCTTCCATCCAAAACTTATCAGGAAGATTCTTTCCTTTAACCATACATCATGCCATTTCCAGTAGAGTTCTATTTTTACGCTCGGCAACACCATTTTGTTGAGGTGTATATGGCACCGTACATTGGTGTGCAATACATCTTTCATGAAGAAAAGCATTAAACTCATGTGACATGTATTCACCACCATGATCCGTGCATAGAGTCAAAAGCTTTTGTGAAGAAAAATTTTCTGCCATAGCTAAAAATGCTTTGAAGCAAGAAAATACCTCATTCTTTGCTTTCATAGGATACACCCATGTATGGCGAGTAGCATCATCAATGAAGGTGACAAAATATACATGCTTCCCAAAAGATGGAGTCTTGACGGGACCACATACATCACTATGAACAAGTTGCAATTTTCTTGTAGTGTGTGTATGACTATCTTTTGGAAAAGAAGCACGATGCATTTTTCCAAGAATGCAACCTTCACATGCATGCTTTTCAATGGACGCAAGTGTAGGCAAACCAATAACCATGTCCTTCTTTTGCAAGTAAAGCAAACTATTGAAGTTCAAGTGACCAAAACGAGCATGCCAAAGCTCCATTTCAGCCATGGAAGAAGTATGAGCAACTAAGGCATTCGAGGCAGCCCTCTTGAATGTATCCATGCAATACAAGCCATTACATAATGTACCGGACATCACGATAACATCGCCATTACTGAAATCATGAACCATACACTTATCATCAACAAAGTGTACATGGTCCAACTTTGGCAATCAACGGAACTGAAATTAAGTTCTTCTTGATACCGAGCACATACAATGCATTTTTCAAGAGAATCACACCTCCATTTCCAGCTATAACCTCAAGTTCTCCTACTCAAATGATAGGATAAGAGGCATTGTTTGCACACACCACATGTCCTCCTTTGGGTGCACCTTTCAAAGAGGCAAAAAAATCTTTTGCATGATGTTATGTGCTTTGAAGCACCACTATCAAAGAACCAATCTGAATCAGCCTCACTCACAACCATACCTTTAGAATGCAAAGAAGCATCATAATGACATGTAACAACACATGCCCAAAAATCTTGAGCCATGTTAGCTTCATCATTCTTTACATTTGCTGAATTTTCAGCAATAGACATGTCGGATTCCTTCTTTTTTTCATTACAGCTAGCAAGCTTTCTACACTCATCAATAGTATGACCAGCCTTTTGACAATATTTGCATCTCTTCTTCTTTTGCAAATCACCATCATTAGAGGAATGAGTGGAAGAGGAAGGTTTAGGCTTTGGTTTTGATGAACCCAAAGTTGAACCATACTTGCTTTTCCCCTTTTGAGAGATAGCAAGTGCTTGTGTTCCCTCAATCAAACCACTCCTATTCACTCTAGATTGCTCTTCTTGCAAAAGAAGAGACACAACCTCATCAAATGCATACATATTAGGATTTCCTTTTGCAACCAAACGGAGTGTAGTAGAAAATCTTTGAAAAGATTCCAGTAATCCTTTCAACAATGTAGAAATGAGTGATGCATCCGAAATAATCTCATCTATGTTTGCCAATTGCTCTTTCAAGTCCTTGATGTGAGTCACATACACATCCACCGACTCATTTTCAGCCATACATACATCCTCAAGTTGCTTCCTTAAGTATGCAACACGTGCTTCATTATGCATGGCATACAAAGAAGCAAGAGTGTTTGCTGAAGTTGTAGCAAGAGAAGACCAAAACCCTCACCACCTTGCATGGAAGCAAGAAGGAAGGCTCAAGAGTGATTCTCCTCTCATCCACCCTTACCTCCAACATGTTCAAGCCATTGGCATCAGCCCCATGCTATGCCACATGCTTGAAAACAAGGAGAGTAGTGAGTGAAGGATCCTATTCCATGAGGAAAATACAAGCAATGCAACTACTCTACTCACACAAAGGAAAGACATGCATAGGCACACACACTCCACTCTCACACACTCACAAAGACACAATACATAAATGTAAATAGTCTTGGAGTAAAAGAGAGCCTTCTTCCATTTGTAAGAGATATTAAATGAGAGCACGTCTACCAAAAGCTCCAATCTTTAAAAAAATGAGCTTCTATATATAGGCTAAGCTCTATTTCCCATGTATTCCTTTGAAAAGGGAATATCTCTCTAACTAACATATCTTCTAGAGATTCTTTTATAACAAACAAATCCCCGTAAAAGCATGTGTGGGATTCTACGTGGGAATTGTCTAGATGTGTACAAAAAGTAGGCTATTTTACAAAGCTTCTCTACCATAGTGTTAGAGAACTATTAAAAAGAGGCTTAAGAGATTGTTCACATGGGCACATCTCTTTTATACAAAAAAGGGTATTTTGAGCACTAGAGGGGTGCCTATACTCAAGGAAATTGTGGGAAACCCCAATAAGCCATTGTGGGAAACCCCAATAAGCCAACACTCTCCCCCCCTAGACTTTGTCGTACTCTGCAAAGCTAGAAAAGAAGAACATACACAACTAAACTGTTGAAGTCTTCAAGTATGGAAATATGCAATTCTTCAGGTCTTCATAATCTTCATTGATCTTCAAATCTGTATCACGTCAGTCTTTAGTCTTCAAATATGACACAATCCCCTTGGGGGGCAGTCAACCCAACATACATTCCACTGTGTAGTCCTTTGTAAAGCTAGAAATGCCTTCTCAGGAAGCTCCCCAAACCTGAAATTAAACATACAACAAGTATACTGCTTTTGAAACAAATCAGACAGTAGACATTTAAACCATCATAAGTTTCCACTTCTAGTTTCCACTTTAGGGAGCATCCAATCTTACAAGACTTGCTCTTCTAGAGAGAAGTCCTCATGAAAGTCTTCTTGTCCCTGCAATCCAAAAATATAGCTAAAAAGGCAAGGAGCTTAGCAAACAATCATGTATCTCACTGGGTTACAAACATATGGTCGTTCCTATTGTGGTATCAACTAGGTTGGGTGTGACCTTTTTGGTGTGAGGCATAACAAGCTCTGATTAGCATGAGTTTGGAACAAACTTGTGTCAAGTGTCTCTTTGAAACAAATATGCATGGGAAATTATCAAGAGATGTTCAAATTAGTATGAATTGATCACTATCATTCAACACAACTAACTAAGGGGGCAAATGATCAACATTGAGGCTTTGTGTCTTCAAGAAGTGGAGCAATTCTTACTATCATGAATTAATCATAACAAATCTATCAAACTTCTCAATCATGAACTAAGACCAAAATCAAAACTCATCCTTTCTTTTAGTATGTGTGCATCTTGATTGGCCTATTCATAGTTCATGGGTGCCATGAGAAGCAACAGAGTAGACATGATTTCTTTTAAGTGTGAGTAATCTCGTGTAGTGTGTGAGTGCATTGCACCCAAAAAGCATGCATGTAACTGTGATAAAACCTGGAGAAAATTGATCATAAAAAAAAGAAGTGATGCTAGCCCAATGCTTCCAATCATACAGATTCCTCCAAAATTACAAGTGAAGACTGAAAATGTATACAAGAAGAAGGCAAGCAAAGTTGCATAGAGTTCATCAACAAACCCCAAAACTAGGAGTCACCATCATCCTTGAACCTGCAATACTCAGGAACAAGACCATTCAAGTACATATATTTATGAGCATGACATGAATTTCTTTATTCATCAGAAAGGGAATGAATGCCACAAGTCTGTCTCTAACCACTGTAGATACCTGCAAAGCTCATATTCATTCTTCACGAACACAACCATTACAACCCTTATGCAAAAGCACAATTAAAACAATTATTTCTTGACAAGGACTTGATGTAGTCATCATTTCTTAGCATACAACAAAACTTGAAAAACTCCTGAACTATGGTGGTAGTCAATTAGTTCCAAAGATTTAGGAGCCATCGTTGTCGCTCCCTTAGGCCGATTATGATGAACCTCAACTGAGCAACATTTTCCAACCACTGTCCTTCCTGCACACCTGTAACACTTGGGGATAAGATAGAATATGAGCATTATGAGAAAATTAAGAGCCCCTTCAAGTTTAACCCAGAAGCCATGATGCTCAAAGGTTTAGTCCAAGGTGATGAATCACCATGATGTTGATCTCATCAACCAAGCACCTATCATCCCAACTTTGAAATCTCAAGCCCACTATTCATGTCGACTCCTGGAGAACCAAATATGATCAAAGCAAAAACTCAGGAGAAAGGGAAAATGTTCAAGGCATAGAGCAAGATCTTTGCTTAGTGCACAAGGGTGTATACGAGGGTTGGAAAAGGTTTGCACAAGCCCAAGCTTAAGATGATGGGTAATTGGAGCTATCATGTAAATTCACAAATTATCAGTAAGTATTGAAAACATATGGCACCCCTTCCCTGTGCAAAGGAGGCACCTAGGGAGACATAGATCGACCCAAGCAGCAGAGGATATTGGGGGCCAACCACACATCATGTCCAAGATCTAGTAGAGGAAGCTACTCCCATCGCAAGGTAGCAATAAGAACCCCAAAATTACCCAGAGACAATGTTATGGAGGTGGAGCCCTGAGCATGAAGTATCAACAAGATTCATGATATGAGCCGCACTTCATATGTCCCTGGTCATAACAAAACTTTTCCAAGTGCAGAAAGAAAAATCATTGATTTTAGTTCAGTCACAAGCCTGTAATAAATATCTCCTTCATGCATGGAGAGTCACATTGTTATTCCTTTCTCAAATCATGGCTATCAACTAAAGAACACATCCAACAAAGTGCAAGAGTAAATTTTGAACCTCTAAAGAGTTTATATAAAAGCATCAGTGAGCATGGGATCATGTTGTACCATGAACCACAAGATTGATTTTGTTTGTTTTCATAAGACATTGGCTGTTGAGCCAAGATCGTCGTGGGAAACATACATTGCCCTTGGAATTCTTTCAGTTGTGCAAACAGAAATCAATATCAAGAAATAGGGAGAGAAGCAAGAACAACCACCTTGAAGCTCACATAGATATGCAGATAGTCATTTGAGTTATACATCAAAACCCATACAAAAGCAAGCAGGGATCCAAAGCTCAAACATACAAAATACAATTATCAATCACAGAAAGCTCTGTGTACTGAGCCTTGTAGAGTGGACATTGCTTGGTGATTGAGGTGTCATGACACAATCATAATATGACATGTATTTATATCCATCTATTCAGACATAAAGAACTACTAGGCCACCCTTAGGATTATCCTTGCTTCACTGCAGAAAGAGATGCTAGAATAGGTAAGTTGACATATGGTAGAAAATGGTATCATGAGAGTCAATACATTAAGACAGAGTCTATGTCAGGCATTTGTGTACTACAATCAACACGAATGCTACTGAACTTGTTGACAAAAATCGATTCCTTTCATAAGATCGATCGATTTGAAAGTACCAGCATCAAGCAAGCCACTAGATGCACACCCATGGTTTTGAAGAACCAGGTCAATAGACATTCCAATTTACTCTTGTAAAGCCGAACAACGAGAGAAGCCGATTGTATTCCCCAAATCATCGGTGCAAGATGTCACTATTGATTCTTGCTACAGTAGAGGCAAAAATAAGAGGTGCAGATAAAGCAAAAGAGGAAACCCCTCAAACACAAGCTTGGACATCAAGCAAGTACATACGTAACCACTGAAAATGCACACAGAGGGATGGTGACAAAGTTGTCACAAACCCTGAAGCCACAACAAACTCAGGGAACCGGGGAGCACATAACTTTGCTCCTCAGGGTGATTACATCCCTTCAAGATCTATGTTAAGTCATTCACTCTCTTTTCCACATGATACAATCAACAACAAAACAATCCCATCTAGATCTGCACAAACTAGAAAACCTCTCAGTAATGCTGGTTATGGGCATAAATAGTACTAGGAAAGCTAGCCATTCCGAGTTCATCATCTTAGGCATGGCGTCCTTAACATGAATCACACCTCAGAAGTATGAGCTATCGGGGAGCATCTCTCAGACTACAGAGAAACACCCAGCCTAGAGATGGTATGCGAGCAATAGTCTGACCCTTGGCATAACTCAGCTTACACACAATAGGAATAGATGGTGAAGGTGGGATTATGTTCCCCTGACTTGCGTGAATGTGCTTCCGGAGGGTTCAGTGGTAGGTATGCATTGAATTCGGGCCTCTCTAATTGAGGAGAGAGGGATCAAATTGTGTCAAGTACTCCCTCATTTAATGCTCATCAATAGATGCTCCAATAGAAAGTGGCAATAGTATTCTTATTCGCCCCCGGATGCGCATACAAAAATCATGATGGCATCCTTCAACACCCAAATATTACATGAATGGTCGACCAATTAAAATTTTCGAAGTGTGAGATGAAACAAAAAACTTCAAGATGGCATGTGTTGATGATTTGAAAAAACACTACTTGACTTCTTTTTTGTTTTTCTTGGAATTTGAAGAGAGGGAGGGCACCCATCCCCTTATTCAAGGCAGACACTCAAAACAAGAACTGACAGGGGTGGAGAGTGATGCCCAATTGGATGTGAGAGAAAGTGTATATGTGGGAGTGAGAGAGAGAGGAGGCTAGGGGGTGTTTTTTTGCAACAACTAAAGTAGACTAAAACTATACTACTAAAAACAAGAAATGGGGAACTAATGGCCCAATGGAAGGGTGAAAGTGCCATGCAAGAACTCAAATCCTACACAATTGAGCAAAAAATTGCAACACAATACTTTATCACATGTTCTTGAGCTCTCCAAGTGATGAAAGGCCAACCATCCCCGGCAATGGCACCAAATTGTGTTGAAGTTGTAGCAAGAGAAGACCAAAACCCTCACCACCTTGCATGGAAGCAAGAAGGAAGGCTCAAGAGTGACTCTCCTCTCATCCACCCCTACCTCCAACATGTTCAAGCCATTGGCATCAGCCCCATGCTATGCCACATGCTTGAAAACAAGGACAGTAGGAAGTCAAGGATCCTAGTCCATGAGGAAAATACAAGCAATGCAACTACTCTACTCACACAAAGGAGAGACATTCATAGGCACACACACACTCCACTCTCACACACTCACAAAGACACAATACATAAATGTAAATAGTATTGGAGTAAAAGAGAGCCTTCTTCCATTCATAAGAGATATTACATGAGAGCAGGTCGACCAAAATCTCCCCTCTTTACAAAAATGAGCTTTTATATATAGGCTAAGCTCTATTCCCATGTGCTCCTTTGAAAAGTAAAAAAGGGAATATCTCTCTATTTAACATATCTTCTAGAGATTCTTTTACAACAAACAAATCCCCATAAAAGCATGCGTGGGATTCTACATGGGAATTGTCTAGATGTGTGCAAAAAGTAGGCGATTTTACAAAGCTTCTCTACCATAGTGTTAGAGAACTATTAAAAAGAGGCTTAAGAGATTGTTCACATGGGCACATCTCTTTTATACAAAAAAGGGTATTTTGAGCACTAGAGGGGTGCCTATACTCAAGGAAATTGTGGGCAACCCCAATAAGCCATTGTGGGCAACCCCAATAAGCAAACAATGTCCCATGCCTGTTGTGATGTAGAACATGACCGAATGTGGTGTAGGTGGAGAAGAAGAAACCACTGTACTCGAAGAAGAAGCTCCATTTGTGACAGTAGACTGTGAAGTAGAAGAACCTGTAGGTCTTTGATCTACATCTGCCACTATGTTCCAAAGTTTTTTAGCAACAAGAACCTGCTTCATCATGTAAGACCACATCGGATAGTTGGTCCCATCAAGCTTATCTTCCGCTTGAAGCATGCCAAACAAGTCATTGCTGCTCACCATTTCACAAAAGAACAAGAATGTGACAAAATCTTCACTTCGACGAAAGTTGAAATGAATGCTGAAATTTCAGCTCACAAACCGTCACTCTGATGGCAATTCTGACTGGACGAATGGCTTCGAAATGGGGGTAAAACCCTAACATGCATGCTGGAAATGTTTCTTGGCTGCTGAAATTCACAGTTCTATGCTCCGAAGTCGATTTGCACTGTTAAAAGTGCACGGTGCCACGACACGAAAAACTGAAACGTGAGAAGGAGCTGAACCTGCTATGATACCACTGTTGGGTGTGTGTAGAAGTGTGAGGGACACACGAGAAGCACACACAAGGAGTACAAATGCAACAAGACACACGGAGAAGACGATGGCTGGAATAGCTCTCTCTATTGACGATGAACTAAACTAAAGAAAGAGCTGAATAATATCCCTAAGTACAAAGTACCACCACATATGAGAGTATCAAGTATGTGGTAACATGGGGAAAAAGCCTCTAGCTAGCACTAGAGTAAAAGTGCCTATGTATAGGGAAAAGGTTCACATCAAAGCTACTCGAGGAACACATAAGCTACTCGAGGAACACATAAGTGTAACACCAACCTCTTTCTCCTTTGCCTCTTTTGCAGCTAGTTTAGGACAATTTATTATCATATGACCATTGGCCTTATAGTACTTGCAAAATTGTTTCTACTTTTCTATTTTATTGTCATCCTTTTCTTCCTTCTTTGATTGTGGACCATTAGCATATTTTTGCTTATTAGTAGATGAGCTCCATTTACCTTTGTCCTTTTGACTAATCAAGAAAGCTTGATCTACAACATGCATAAGTGACTTTTTCTCCTTGGACTGATCTTTACAACAAAACAAATACTAACTCCTCAAATATTAAGGCATTTGGATTGCCTTTGATCATCAATTGAAGTATAGAAGAAAAACTTTGATATGAATTTGCAAAACGTTAAGAAAAATCTACACAAGAGAATTATCTAGCAAGATTTCATCAATGGAAATCAACTGCTTCTTCAAATATTTGATCTTTGTAAAAAGACTATCCATAAAATATCCTTCATTCATATACTCACTTTCCAACTATTTTTGGAGGTAAGCAACACAAGCTTCATTTCTTGATTGGTATAATGTTGTAAAAGTATGTCACACATCTTTTGCTATCTTACAAGAGTGAATATGAGGATAATGGCACATTTGATAGAATGCTATCAATGCATTTGCCTATGCATCTCTACCGTCCCAATGAATTTGCTCCATAATAGGTGCAAAAAAGCTAAGAAATTGAAGATCATCATCTTCAACACCATCTACATCACCTTTAATAACTATATTTGCATGTGTAGTATGACATTATCATCATCGTCAACACCATCTACATCATCTTCAATAGCTATATTTGCATGTGTAGTAGGACATTTTTGAACACCTTGTATAATTTTCCACAACCCTTTTGCTACCAATACATGATGCAACGTATATGCCCACAATGGTTAATTAGTACCATCCAACTTATTCTCAACAACTAACATACAGAATAAATAATTTCATGGTGAGTGAATAAATTTCTTGATGCAAAAAATTGACTGTTGTATGCGATCAATGAATAACATATTGAAGTCATTGCTATAGCAAGCTTTGCATGGAACATCATGAGAAAGTTACAGAAAATTGATTGTTGTATGCGATCAATGAATTACAGATTGAAGTCATTGCTATAACAAGATTTGCATGGACATCATGAGCACTAATTTGCTGTACACCAAATGATATGCTTTCAGAGGAACTCTTGAACAAACATTACAGATGTAACTTATACAGCATAAGACTTAATAGTCAAGATATCCCTAAAAGAAAAAGAACTAGAATAAGATTTCTCAAAAGATACGTAATCAACACATTCAGAGTTGATCCTACATGAATTAGATCTTGGAAAATTTGGAGAAATCATCCATAAAGATTCTAAGGGATCCCAGAAGCAGATTACCAAAAATAATTGATACTCTTTGGTTGAAGGCTGCCAGAGAATTCCAAAGTCTGAATGTCATTTTTGTATAGATGTGGGTCCCCGAGGGGATTATGAAAGCTATATTTGGTAGATCCTTGTGGTAGATGACAATTCGGTTAAATCTATTGTCCCATCCATAAAGCTATAGAGGTCATGCCCTGCCATATCCTTTACTACTTGTTTTGAGAATGGTGTACGGAATCCATCAGGAATTGTAACTTTGTTAAGTGCTGAAAGATCTAGAAATACTCTATTTTTTTTATCGTTATGGATTACAACCAATCTGAGTGTTCAATGGAACTATGATCCATGCTGCTTCCATCTTATCAACCTCTATTTGCACACCCTCTCTATACATAGGATTAAGCATATAAATCCTTCCTCAGACTAATTTTGCATTCAATACCAATGGGATTGTGTGAAGCCCCAAGGTTGCGAGATGCCTGCCAAATCCTTATGTTTCCATGCAAAATATCTTTAAAACCCTCTAACAAAGAAATTACCTTTTGAAAAAGGATCGGTTCCTATCATAACCAAGATGCCAATAGGAACAACTTTTCTTCACGTCACTCTCCTAAATTAACTTCTTACATCGGTCATGTTGACTCATTGTCATCAGTGGATTTGTTGCTAAGGTTTTTATCTTCAAACAATTCTTTGGGATAAGCACAAGTTTCTTGGATTTTGGTATCGCAAGTTCTATTTTTGTAGCCAACTTGGGGGTATCTCTTCGATGGAAGCTGGTCCAAGTCCCTATCCCTTAGTAGCTTCCATCCTTCAATATTGGGCCCATGCTCCTCTTGTGACGGATTCTTCTTTCCCCATTATTTGTTGCTTATGGGCTCAGCTAGCCCTAAGAGTTCTACTTTGGGGTCTTCATCATCCTTGTCTGATGAAACCACACTGCAAATGGTAGTGTAACATGGAGGGGGCTAAACTCCCATCGAACTAAGAAATTATTCTTATTCATAAATGTCATTGAGACTTGTGGAATTTGGATTTCTTTCTTTTAGTGCCGCCAATGAGATAGTAGTGCCCATCCACACATGGTCAGATCATGTTTCCGTGTGCAACTATTTGACCAGATCTTGTTCATGTAGCCACAATCACACCCCCAATCATGAATCACCTTAGCATATCAAAGCAGAGACCATCCTAGGAGCAAAGGAAGCCTCCTAGTGAGCAAGGAAGCCTAAGGACTACAAAGTCTAGTGTGAACTCTAATCCCTACACATCTAAGATGTCTCTTGCACATTAATATGATCTTCCATGGTCACTATGAACTCTGTGTCCTTGGGTGGTTGGAGTCCTAATCTTTTCATAGTTGATTCAGGAATGAGGTGAGTTGCCATTAATAATAACCCCAACTATTTGTTTGTCGATGATCTTTATGGCTACTTGCAGGATAAAGTAATCAATAAAAGAAGCTTTTCCATAAAGAAGGTACCATTTGCTAATGTTGGTGCACCAAGTGAGTTCACAAGGTTTAACATTTCACCTCTGATTTGGGCGTTCATATTCAATAGATCATATAGGTTGAATTGCTTATAAGTGCTTTTCAATATGTTGGTGACTGAGAGAGGAGTCTTACGGATGCTGATTGCCACCTCTTGGGAATTGGTCTCCATATCCTATTTGGCCATCCAAAAAGCATCATTTATATTTTGATATGGGGTTTGATCTTTGCTCTTGTCATTGTGTAGGTTAGCCTGTTTAGAACACTCTAGTAAAGTTCACTAACATGTTATTTCGCTTGAAGCTTCCTCTTGCAAGCTATGTGCCACCACCCTCCATCCCTATTCCCCCTAGGATCTAGTTTCTCTAGTTTCTACAACTTTGTTTTCCTCCTCCAATGCTTGTTGGTCTAGTGCACACTGTTACCTATGGTAGCTTCTATAGTTGTACAATGTGAGCAGTGGGCAATTGAAGTGGTGTATGTGTGGGAACCGGCTCATAAAAAACATGAAATGAATTATCTTTTTTTACTTGAAGAGGCTTGCTTTGGACAATCCTGGATATAGTGATCACACAGGTTTGAGAAGTTTACACATGGTTGTGCATTTTTTGGCAAAGAGCACCTACTTTGAAAGTTTCCATACTCACTGCATCAACAACACATGATAGGATGCCTTGGTCAAATTTGCATTCCTCAGTGAAATGTATTTTTCTTGGGTACAGTTATGAAGGCAAAGGCTATCGTCTGTATCATCTACATACTAAACACATTTTGGCTAGCGGTGATGTTGTTTTTGTGGAAGATGCTATTCAACCATTACTTTCCTGTACTAAGGAAACATCAGTTACCTCCAAAGACATGTATGACACTTTGCTGCATCTTTTTATAGGTGGATAGTCTAGTGCTAGTCCTAAGGAGGCAAATTGTCAACCTTTATAGGTTTCATGTGATGATGCAGATCATTTCATTTTTGATGCAGATTTACATGATGCACTTGTTGATGAGAGAGATGATATTGAGGCAAAAACTATGCCAAAATGGCTGGTGTAGACTTTGTGTGATAGCAAATTAGATGCACCTCTATCATATCATACTTGATCAAGCTTTGAGAGTGCTTCTTTTGCATCAAATTGCTATGGTATGAGTGCCTCTAGTCTCTCTAATGAGAATGAGCTTGTTTTGTTTGATGAAGCACAAAATTTTGAAAATTGGATGGCTGTTATGCAATTAGAATATGATGCTATCATGAAAAATGGTATGTAGTCTTTATGTGACTTGCATCCTTGCAAGAAGGCCATTGACACCAAGTGAGTATACAAGCTAAAGCATAAGCATGATGGAACAATTGACAAGTATAAGGCTAGGCTTGTTACAAAGGGTTTTGCTCAAGAAAGAGGCATTGATTTTGATGAGAACTTTTGCTCCTACATGTTGAATGACTAATGTTTATAGCATCTGTGCACTTGGAATGTACATTATTTGGACATTAAAATTGCATTTATGAATGGTGACTTGCATGAAGAAGTGTATGTTTTTCAGCCTTGTGGCTTTGTGCAAAAAGGGCATGAAAACCAAGTGTGTAGGTTGAAAAAGGTATTATATGGTTTGAAGTAAGCACCATGTGCTTGGTATGAAAAGATACATGCCTACATGATTGCACATAGTTTTGAGAATATTCCAACTCAGAGCATCTTATATGTTAAGTGTGGAAATGATGTGCTTCTCATCATTGTTGTGTATGTTGATGACATGCTGCTCACTAGTCCTCATGATATGCATATTGCTGATTTTAAGGCTGATTTGCATGCCTCATTTGAGATGTCAGATTTAGCGCATTTCCATCATTATTTGGGCATTCAATTTATGCAAGTTGATGGCAAAACAACTTTGTGTCAAACAAAATATATTGACACAATATTGCAGCATTTCGGCCTTGAAGACTACAAAAATTGCCACTCCTATGGAGATAGGTTTACGATTGAGTCTTCATGATGCTGGAGATGCATTTGATGCTGTTCTCTATTAGCATGCTGTTGGATCCTTGATTTACTTATGCATTACTCGACCAGATATTCAGTTTGTTGTCTAACACATGAGCAAATTTATGCATTGCCTAGGTGTCAAGCATTGGCAAGCGGTTAAGCACATCTTTCCTTACTTGAGTGGTACTTGGCTACTTGGATTGTTTTATCCCAAGGGGGGATCACTACCACCAGATTTACATGCTTTTTCTGACTCTGAGTGGGCTGGTTTCTATGGCACTCATGTGTCCACTAGTGGCTTTTGCTTCATTCTTGGTAGCTCATGTATATCTTGGTTGAGCAAGAAGCAGCCTACTGTGGCCACTTCTAGTTGTGAGGATGAGTATAGGGAAGCTTTCACAACGGCTGTTGAGTGTGTGTGGCTTAGTTGCCTTATGTCTGATTTGGGTGTTGGTCAATCTTCTGCCACCATCTTCATTGACATTCAAAGCACATTGGTAGTTGCAAGGAACCCTATATTCCATGCTCACACTAAGCACATTGAGATGCACTATCATTATGCCAGGGCAAGGTTCTCAGCTAGACTGATCAGTTTGCCATATGTGCCCACACAAGAGAACATTGCAGACCTTTTCACAAAGGCTTTGCGTAGGGAGAATTTCGAAGCTTTCCGCAAAGCTTTGGGCTTACTTCCTTTTGTGGATTGATTCCACATAGCTTGTCACTTCCTTATACATGAGTGCTAGCTCCTTCTTCACTGTATCACTCCCAAGGGGATTTGTTGATATATTTAGGTAGTGATGTGTGCGAACACACTAGGATTGTTGGGGCACTTTTTTCCCTCTTTAGGAGGTTTTATTCCCTTGGCTTCCTAGGGGTAATGCATTCAATATTGTATGTTGTGCTCCAAGCTTCTTCTTCTTCCTTGTACTGTTAACATGCTTCCGTAGACCTTAAACTCCAACACCAAACATCTATGATAGCCTGGAGGATGGACCTACCCCTGATGAAAATCATTTATCCACTTTGTAAGTGATAGGCAATTCGATTAGCAAGAACTTTAGCAAGGATCTTGTAGTCTGTTTGTAATATCATAATTGTATGCTAGTTTTCAATCCTATTTTTGCTACCTTTTTTGTGAATAAGCTTGATAACACCTTCATTGTGCACATGGTGATGTTGTGTCTTTTAACACTAGTTTTGTATTTGGACACTTTAGTGTCCTTGGACACTTTAATGTCATGAAAAAGATACATTATTTGGTGAATTTTTTAGATTACTAGAAGGAGCCATTTATAAATCTAAATATGGAACATCTTGGCACAAGGGTTGAATATTTCTAAAAAATATAGATTTTATTAAAGGATAGAAAAAGTAAGATTTATTCACTAATTTTATGATGCTAATTTCATTATTACTACAAAAATTACAGTGATGTTAGTTAGTGGTTATTCATGATCTCATAATTTTCATTGTTGCAAATCTAATAAAATATTTTATTTTATATATGCCAACACTTTTCTATGCATAATTAGAGATTTGTAATGATCTTTACTAGGTTTATGACATAAATTAATATAATATGTGCCATGACAATGTTATCATCTATGAATTAGTTTTCAAAGTGATGGTATGAATATGACTCATTTTTTACTATCAAAATACTATTTGAGATTCTTAAAGCTATAATTTTTTTTTTTACAACCTTAGGAGTCAAATTTCTATGTTATTTCTTCAAGTTAAACATTACCATGGTTTTTTAATGCTAAGAAAATGTCATTTGATGAGCAAATATTGCATATGCTACATGATTAAAGTTATTATGCTAGTTTTTTCTATATAAAGTAGTTTATAATATTATATTATTGTTTGGATTGATATTACATATCTTATATCATTGAGAAAAGCTATATTTTTTAAGGATGAATGTTTATTCTCAACAAATTGGAATATGGCTATTCAATGAATTATTGAGATTCTTACTGATATGTGAGATAGGTACAAAACTTATTGGTTCAAAGAGAAGTAGCACATTTGTATGATAATATATGATGGTGTTTGAAATAAAACACTAGCCATTTTAGTTTTTTTATGGATCAATATCATAAAGAAGGCTCTTACAGTGTAAAACTATGTATGAGCCTCCTATATTGTGGTAAATTTCTTATTATAAAAATGATTTTTATAATTCCAAGACTTGTTTTAAATGATTACACGACATTATGTAAACATTAGAAAAATTATTCCAATATGAGGAATTTTTTTAATGGAGATATTTCTTTTTTCTCATATATAAGTCTATAGAAAAATAGTTTTTCTTAACCATAGATAATCATTTCTATATTTTAAGTTATCAAAAAGGTTGTTTTTTTTGAAATATATTTTTTATAGAACATATATGCATAGGTCTTTATTGGTCTTGAAGGTTTTCTCAAAATGTTATTTGATTAGTACGTGTGGTTTTTTTTATTTTCTAGGAAAAAGGACACTATAGTGTCTTGTTTTGGTACAAAACTAGTGTTAATCCAAGAGGGTGTTTCCATAATGAATAACCAACATTGTTGAGTATATGCATTGGATCAAGAAGATGATATATCTTCAACCCTTTCCAATACTCCAAAGAATACCATATCGACATATTCTCTACTAGTGACAATTTTCCTTTACCTCTAATCTCCAACTTCTGATCATCTTCATCATCATTGAAGATTTTATACTGTGGATCTATAAGAGGCCCTTTTGTCAATTTACCTTAGTAGATATTCTTACATGTATGAAAACCATAAAAATATAATTAGATTAACTCACATACAATTATATATATATTAAATAAAAAAATTATAGCATTACTTGAACATATGCCATATCTTGGAAAATCTTGTATAGTCCAAGCCACAATTCCATGAACCATAATGTGTCTTTGATTAATGCTTTTTGATGCATCAATGATATAAATACCTCTCCATAACTCTTGGAGATTGTCAATGAGAGGAGAAAGATATACATTCATGTCTTTAACTTATCTTTTTCCTGGGATAAAAAGTGAAAGAATCAAATGTTCTTTTTCCATGCTAAGGTATGGTATAAGATGGCAGTTGATGACTAGCACTCGACAGGTTGACCATTTACTAGATTTCATAAAAAATGTATTAAGCCCATCTAATGTAACACCTAGCTTTAGATTGCATGGCTTTTGTGCAAAATTGGGCCATCTAGAATCAATATATTGAAAAGTTGCACTATTTGTTGGAATTATCATTACTCCATCAATACTTTCATGATCAAATCCCCATGCCCAAATTTTTGGTAATTCAAGGCTTTAAAAATATGTTTGATTCGTGGAGCTAATGGAAAATGTCTCAATGCCTTTTTTGGGATTTCACCCTCTTCGTCCTTATATTGAGGAGATAGACATTTTGGACATGTCAAAGAGTCTACATATTCACTTCTATATAAAATTCAATCATTCGGACATGCATGTATACAATCACAACCTATACCAAGATTGCTGATTATCTTTTTCATTTCATCATGTGATGTAGGAAGAATATTGTTGCTTGGTAAAAACTTTTCAAATAGTAACCTACAAGTTCATGAAAAAAAGTATTATGAATGAAAATAAATAAATAAATAAATATATGTGTGTGTATGTGTATGTATGTATGTGTATGTATGTCTGTGTATGTATGTATGTGTGTATATATGTATGTGTGTATATATGTATGTGTGTGTATGTATGTGGGTATGTGAGCGTATGTGATTGTATGCGTATATGTATGTGTATGTGTATATGCATGTATGTGTGTGTATTTGTATGTATGTATGTGTGTATATGTGTATGTGTGTATGTATGTGTATGTGTGTGTATGTGTGTGTATGTATGTATGTGTGTATGTATGTGAGTGTATATGTGTGTGTTGATATATATATATATATATATATATATATATATATATATATATATATATATATATATATATATATATATATATATATATATATATATATATGTGTGTGTGTGTGTGTGTGTGTGTATGTATGTATGTATGTATGTATGCGAGTGTATATATATATATGTGTGTGTGTGTGCGTATGTGTATGTGCATGTGTATGTGAGTGTGTATGTGCATATATTTTTTTGTTTCATTTCTAGTTTTCTTTTTAGCAATTGAGGCCTTCAATTTGCCACTTATCTGTTTCGGCTACTAAATCATTTGTCTGTCTCCTATTTTATAGACCACCTAATACCTACCATGCTAACTGGGACTTACACATTTGCCTCCAAAGTTCATGAAGCAGTTAGCAACACAAGTATTAGGTCTTCTAGAAAATGGGAGAAGCAAATTTATCTAGAAGATTCTAAAGGTTTCTATATCGAAGATGAAAAAATATTCGATGCCAAATAGCCAAAGAGGAAGATCTTCTTACAAGTACCTTTCATTTTTTTTCACCTTCTATTATGTTAGGTACCGTTCTTACCTCTTAGGTTCTTTGCGGGTTAAAAATGATATGCTTGCACTATTATTGACTGCTATATTGTGTAGTTCAAGTTGGCTATACCTATTGAAGGTTGAAATGAATATGTTATCAAATTTATTGATGTTTTTTATTTTGGACAATGTAAACTCATGTTGGTTTTCCCTGCGTTTTCATCTATAGGATGGGTGGACAAAAAGTGTTCATTTGATGTTTGTCCTCACCTTAGCTTTTATCACTTTGGCCTTACTTTCATAGCTACTAACATGGAGAAATGATTCATATCTTCATGCAGGACATGCCATATTTGTGTATGTGTATGTGTGTGTATGTATGGGTATTTGTGTGTATGTGTGTATGCATGTATATGTATGTATGTGTGTGTATGTATATATTTATATGTGTATGTGTATGTGTGTACATATGTAAATGGATAGAAAAATAAAAAATATAGCTTAATAGTGTCAAAATAGATGCACTACTCCATCCAAAATGATTTTGAAGATTGAGAATAAGTAAGCTTCCACTTAGTCGTGTTAAGCGACTTCCTTCATATATATGCTTTAGACATTCTTCTTGAAGATATTTCTCACTTTTAAAAATGTCAATGCTTTCGCTATCATTTTGATACCAATCCTTAGTAAAATCTTCTGTGCCATCATCATCATCATCATCATCATCATCATCATCATCATCATCATCATCATAATTGCAAGAATCTTGTAGTTTATCTTCTTTTGAATATAGTTCTTTCAATCTTGCATATTCTATAGGATCACTTTTGCATAGCCTCCTCATGGATGCTTTTGATCAATGAGGTCTTACTAGAAGCTCTGAATGGTGTGGTGGAATATCATCAATATCATACATTGGAATCTACATACATGAATACAAATCATTAGTCTTCCATACATGAATGAAAAATAAACTTAAAAAAAAAATGAATATGTAAGTTAATCTAAAAAGAGTTTCAATTAATTAAAGTTTTCATTGCAACATTCGATAGATGGACAAAAATTTTTCATTGCTCTCTAAAAGGTGCTCTTGGAGGTCTAGACCTCCATAATTCACTAATAATTCATCACCAACATGTAATGAAGTAATAACATTGAAAACCATGTATCTTGCAACATCTCTAGTCATGTATGGTGATTCGAATATTTTCACTCTTCAAATATGCTATTAGCCATTGAACTATTATATCCTTGACCACTGTTTATTAAACCTACTATATGTCCATGCATGTAAGGTCTTCCATGAATATATAATATTTCATTTTCTACATGTATAATCCCTCTACTGGCAAGAGATGTTGGAAAACAATGTCAGATCAGTCCAAAATCCATTTAGGACAGAAACCCTAATTTTGGTACTTAGTCATTTTTGGCACAAAAATGCATAAATTTTTTATGAGCGTATCTTGTAGAGCGTGAAGAGAGCTTTCCAATGGTATATGACATTCAGTCATCAGAAATTAGATTTGAGAGAAAACCCTAACCCTAATTTTCTATTGATTTAGGGTTTTGACCTCATTTGATAGTTCTCGGCATGAGGATCATAAAAATGTTGTCAGATCATTCATCAGGTAGTCAGAAGTGTGAAAATGTAGGTCAAGCAATGATTTTTAAAGTTAGCTAAAAGCAACTTAAAAAATAAAGCAAACTCACTTAAAAATAAAGCAAAAGCAATTTAAAAAGCGATGAGATTAAAATAAAGCGCTTTCTAGTGAGTTTTTTGCATGAGACACTCAACTCTATATAAAGAAGTATTTGGGTCACTTCTAGGATTATCCTACACCAATTGCAATGCCAGCTTTGGTCCCTCAGTAGAGGTGGTGCTCTAGCACACATGGGGCAACCATGGTGCACTCTAGGAGCATGTTGAGGAGCAACTATGGAGTTCTTCTTAGAGAAGAATGTGCTCACACTCTTGCTTACGGAGAGCACTTGCCCATCAACAGCTTGGTGGTGTCGATCAGCCATCTACATAATGTATTTGAAGATTGTCTTCTACATGAAGATTTCGATGTATTTCAAAGACATTGGATGAAGACACTGGATGAAGACATTGGATTGTCCTAAAATCAGATTAGGGTTTGCTGAATATCAGTTTCCAACTGATCTTTCCTCTTTTTGTCACTCATATACACTCTTCTACAACCTATCAGGTCATACATCTCATACATATTCAAATTTCTATCCCTACATCTGAATATTCTTGTAAATTTTGTACATTCACTCTTCCATCTATTTCTGTTCACATAGAGTGGTTGAGAGTTTTGCTCCCACATTGTAAATTGACATTTGTATATATGATAGTGTGAGTAAGCAGTGGCTTACATAACACTTTACACATGTTGTCTAATCTTTCTCTATCTTTGTCTCATCATTTGTATGATTAAGTGTGGTATGTTCATGTTTTGTCAATATTGGAAGATTGCTGGAATTTATGTTGTAGATCCTAGAAACCTATGGAACTATGGACCTGTGATATTAGTTATGGGCCTACATAATTTCCAACATTTGGTATCAGAGCTTCCAGGCTCCCAGACTCCCAGGTTCCCAGACTTCCAGGTTTACAACATATGATTTAAGAGCATCTTCTAACATTTGACATTTGACATACACACTTAATCTAGATGAGTAGAGATTTGAGAATTAGACAATTCAGTCACATGTTTATTTATCAGTGTGGAGTATGAAGTTGATGATCTGTTAGCAGCCAAATACTTTTGAAAAGTAAAGATATTTTATAGAAGTATTGTTTGAAGACCAAGACTTGATGAAGAGAAGGCTACTTCAAATTCAAGGAAAAACAACGGTTTGGAGAAGATGAAGGAACCATATCAACATCAAATCATAGGTATTAGTTTCTACTATCAGATTATCATTTGCAGGTCATATCTTAGAAGAGTAGTTATGAAGAGATTTGAAGGATTGAAGAAGTGCTTTCAAATACTTTCATTCTTTGAAAGTAAAAGCATTAGCTACATCAAAACAGGTATCCTCTACATCCAAAGACAAGTCGACGAGAACCTCTTGTGTGAAGAAGAAGCAGTTTCTTGTTTTGCATTATACTTGGTCATGTTTTAGTAGGTTTTGACAAAGAATTGCATTGAGAGAAAGAAAGGAAGCTTATATGTTTTGACTCATTTGTGTATGAGTTATGTATAAGTTGAAGATTTGAGCAGACAGCTATATGTTCCCTCAAAGAATTCTTGGAGTGTCAAATCAAAGCTACTTGGTATATGACAAGTTGTAGAGATTCTTCTTGACCTAACTCTTGAGGTAAAAGAGTATTTGTAGTAGATGTTGGAGACTTGAAGTAAGGTTTTTTTAAAAAGGTACTTCATATTCTGTATATTCAGTATATTCAAAAAATTTAGAGTTTTTTAGGATAAAAATTCAGAAAAATTAGTATTTTTAGAATTTCAGTGTTTTCAAAAAATTCAAAATTTTTAGAATTTTCAAGAAAATTATGAAATTTCAGTATTTTCAAAAAACTCAGTATTTTCAAAAAATTTCAATATTTTGAGAAAATTCAGGAAAATTTAGATTTTTTTGTTATACCAGTCAGTTGAAGAATTTACTTTCTATGATTGTCTAGCTTTTTGGATACATGCTTGTATTAAAAAAAGTGTTCCATTAGATCCTATCACTGATTGAGAAGTGGAGTTAGCCAAAGAAAGTCAAGCAGATACTATCACATTTCACCCGGGTAGAATATGAAAGATGAAGTATCAACTTGCAACTTTTGGGGTTCTCAAGGTGAGAGTTTTCCACTTGTGTATCAGTAGATGTTACACATTCTTGAGAAAGATTTAGTTGAAGAAAAGTTTTACAACTTTATGTGAGAAGCATGGACACTTAGAGACATTCAGGTAGCAAATCAAACATTCAGTCATGAAGGTTTGATGAAAGTACATTGACAAAGGTATTTTGTTAGAGAGATCTTGATAGATCTTGAATGATCTTGAAGATCCTGAGTATTTATGAGTCAATTGTCTGTCCTTTGTTTGAAAAGTTTCTTAGCATTGGAAGAAGTAAGTCAAAGATTCAGATTCTATAAGATTTGTGTTGCAGAGAAAAAGAAGAAGATAGTTGTTATGTTGTAGAAGATTATGGAACCTAAAATTTTGTTTCAGATACATGTATTGATTATTGAAGATCAGATTTATTGAAAGAAAGAAGACGTTCCAGATTTCATAAAGTCTGATACAATTTGAAGAATTATGGATACTAGTGTTAAATCATCTAGGGGGGTGATGAAACATGAAGACTTATTTTCAGCCATATGTAAAAGAAATTAAAAGAATGCAGAGTCATACCTACAGGTGTATTCTAATAGCCTATATCAGGTATTCTTATATTTCCTTTGTTAGTTTCTCTTTATGTTCCAGCTTTGAAAGAAGAAGAAAGAAGGAGAATGTCTGGAGAAAGTTCCTGTTAGGGTGTTCCTGTTCAGGAGAAAGTTCCACAATTCTATTGCAGATAAGCTTGATATTTCAAAGAGGTATGTTACTTATGAGGTGCACACATTTATGTTTATACCAGACTCTGAAGGAAAGAGGTATGAAGGACTTACAGATAGAACAAGGATGTAGACTAGATGACATCATAGATATGAAATTTCGATGAGACTCATGAGTTGAGTTGATTTGAGTTGAGTACAGTCAGAGTTGAACCAGTAGTGTTCATAATACACTAAGTTGTGAGTTGTCAGTCACAAGTCCCAGGATTCAGTTCTTGATTTTGTTTTGTGTATCTACATGACACAACAGAATTACGTTGAGAAACCTTTCGTAAGGTAAATCCAAATATGTGGATCCTAGTGTATGCTTACAGGTTTGAGAAGACAGGAGATAGCAGGTTCAAAGTCATTACATCCTATATATGTTGTCAAGCAGTGATTGCTTGATGTGTACACTATTGGATATCTAGTTTGCATATTTTCTCAGGTATTATGGTTTATATTCAGCCAGTTTAGTTTTTGGAAGTTTGAAGAAAGTCAAATTCAGTTTTGAAGAAGACTTTTGAAGAAAAGGTTTTAACGTCAATTCGGGAGTATAAGTTTAAAGTTTATCATAGTTTGCAGATGAATGAAGTTACATATCCAGTTCAATTTGTACCAATATGACACTGTAGGGGGGGATTGTTGGAAAACAATGTCACATAAGTCCAAAATCCATTTAGGACAAAAACCCTAATTTTGGTACTTTGTCATTTTTTGCACAAAAATGGGTAAAATTTTTATGAGGCTATCTTGTAGAGCTTGAAGAGAGCTTTCCAATGGTATATGACATTCAATCATCAAAAATCAAATTTGAGAGAAAACCCTAACCCTAATTTTTTGTTGATTTAGGGTTTTGACCTCATTTGATAGTTATCGGCATGAGGATCATTAAAATGTTGTCAAATCATTCATCAGGTAGTCAAAGGTGTGAAAAAGCAGGTCAAAAAGTTATTTTTAAAGTTAGCTAAAAGCAACTTTAAAAATAAAGCAAACTCACTTAAAAATAAAGCAAAAGCAATTTAAAAAGCGATGAGATTAAATAAAGCGCTTTTTAGTGAGTTTTTTGCATGAGAACCTCAAGGCTATATAAAGAAGTGTTTGGGTCACTTCTAGGATTATCCTACACCAATTGCAACACCAACTTTGGTCCTTGCAAACTCACTTAAAAATAAAGCAAAAGCAATTAAAAAAGCGATGATATTAAAATAAAGCGCTTTTTAGTGAGTTTTTAGCATGAGCCACTCAAGGCTATATAAAGAAGTGTTTGGGTCACTTCTAGGATTATCCTACACCAATTGCAATGCCAGCTTTGGTCCCTCAGTAGAGGTGGTGCTCTAGCACACATGGGGTAGCCATCGTGCACTCTAGGAGCATGTTGAGGAGTAGCTATGGAGTTCTTCTTGGAGAAGAGTGTGCTCACACTCTTGCTTATGGAGAGGACTTGCCCATCAATAACTTGGTGGTGTGGATCAGCCATCTACATAATGTATTTGAAGATCGTCTTCTACATGAAGATTTTGGTGTACTTCAAAGACATTGGATGGAGCTTAACATAAGATTTGCATCTTATGTTAAGAATTCAGGTACATATTCTCTTTATGCACACAGGTACTCCTTGGAGTTTATGGAGGTAGTGGCATCCATATCAGGAGTCTTATTCGGCATATCTAAAGGAGAATCAATACATGCATGCTACATGCACATTCAGATGAGATCTTAGAGAAGGTCTGCTCACATGAGTATGAGGATTTTTGACAGCAACATGTTA
This sequence comes from Ceratopteris richardii, assembly GCA_020310875.1. NCBI lineage: Eukaryota > Viridiplantae > Streptophyta > Polypodiopsida > Polypodiales > Pteridaceae > Ceratopteris > Ceratopteris richardii. The sequence continues at coordinate 60,692,520 of CM035433.1, read as the reverse complement.
GCATTCTATGCTAAGTCTGTAAGTATGTGATCTTTCACACACACATCTGATTTAGGATCTTCCATAGCCTAAAATCAGATTAGGGTTTGCTAAATATCAGTTTCCAACTGATCTTTCCTCTTTCTATCACTCACTCATATACACTCTTCTACAACCTATCAGGTCATACAAGATTCCTGTCCCTAAATATATATTCTTGTAAATTTTGTACATCCACTCTTCCATCTATTTATGTTCACATAGAGTGGTTGAGAGTTTTGGTCCCACATTGTAAATTGACATTTGTATATATGATAGTGTGAGTAAGCAGTGGCTTACGTAACACTTTACACATGTTGTCAAATATTTCTCTATCTTTGTCTCATCATTTGTATGATTAAGTGTGGTATGTTCATGTTTTGTCAATATTGTAAGAATGCTAGAATTTATGTTGTAGATCTTGGAAACCTATGGAACTATGGACCTGTGATATTAGTTGTGGGCCTACATAATTTCCAACAAGAGAAGCTTCATTTAGGCATAATCCATAAGTACTCATGATTTGAATGTAACATGTAAGTCGATGTCAATCTCCCTATCTATATATAGGACCACAAAATGACATAATAGTGACTTTAGAGTTTGGAGACACATAAAAATCCTCTACAATAAAGAGACATGACCAACACCACTGATAGTGGAGGGGGCAATCATATAGCAATAAACCCAAAAGTTAAAACCTCTCCATCTAAAGGAAGTGATCTTCTATGCAATCCACCATATCTTCTTGTATCATATGTTTATACTAGAGGATGATCACAAGTTGGCAATGGATAATCTCCTACCATTTCAGTCTGTAAACTAGGAGGTAGAGGATTTTGAGAAACCTCAGCTTCTAATTAATAAATGACATGTCCATGATGTGTACGATAAATATTAGCATTATTAGTAGGAGAATCATCATCAAGTCTTGTATATTGAATATAATTTTATTTTGTTTATGATTTTAAAATAAAAATAATGGCATTAATTTTATGGAGTCAATACATGCCCAAGCATTATCACGTTGATGAGGTGGTGGAACATGCTCAAAAATACCATATTCTACCTCATGTTCAATATATTCCAATCATGGTCTTTGATATGTGTCATAGCAAAGATTACACAAACATATAATATGATCTTGATATAATAGTCATCATAATTCCTATAAGACGACACATGTGAAGTCATTGCATAGGTAGGAGATGATGGAATACCCTCTGATCGATCAAAATTAAATTATAACGTAGAATTAAAAGTTTGATATACTTATAGTGAGTAGTCCTTGAATGGTTAGGAGACGGCGGTGGAGTTCCTTCTGCTTGATTAGAATATGATTGTGTATGTAACTATCATTCATGTATGTATCTATCAAATATTAGAATTAAAAGTTTGATATACTTATAGTAAGTAGTCCTTGCATGGTTAGGAGACGGTGGTGGAGTTCCCTCTGATTGATTAGAATATCTATCTATTATATCATTCATGTATATATCTATCAGATATTAGAATTAAAAGTTTGATATACTTATAGTAAGTAGTCCTTGCATGGTTAGGAGATGGTGGTGGAGTTCCCTCTGATTGATTAGAATATGATTGTGTAGCAACAAAAGGTACTAGATATTAATAATCTGATTATTTACATGCATACACATTCACATGTACACATTTACACATACACACAGATACACATTCTAACATATTAATACACATACAGTAAATGTATGATATGTGTATGTATGTATGTATGTATATGTGTGTGTATGTGTATGCATCTGTGTGTATCTTTGTGTATATATGTGTATGTGTATGTTTGTGTGTTATGTATGTGTATTTGTGTGTATATGTGTATGTATTTGAGTATGTTTACTATAACTTATTAGTTTTAATAGAATTACTAATTAAATGTTTTGATTCATTTTAATAGCATTGAAAACTAAGTATCTTCCTACATCTCTTGGTTTCTACTACTCACTGTACATCTGTCAACTAAGTATCTTCCTACATCTCTACTCATGTATGGTGATTCATGGTTGTTTGCATGCTCATGTACATGTGTGTGTATATGTATATGTGTGTATGTATATGTGTGTATGTATATGTTTGTATGTATATGTGTGTATGTATATGTGTGTGTATGTGTATGCATGTGTATGTGTATGTATGTATAAGTGTATGTATGTGTGTATGCATGTTTATAAATTTAGAGTTTTTTTTGGTATATTGATCCTTTTTTTATTTCAGATTAAAATAACAGGAAATATTGTATAGAAGAGCTGGCATACCACCTGAGACATGGCATTATTTTTATAGAAAACTACATCTTTAGGAACCATTTCTTGAGTAGAAGGTATGCAAAATAGTTTATATTACTTTGAGTTATAATTCTCATATGTTTTATAAATATTTTACATTTAATTTATGTACTTTTGTTTCATTAAATAAACACAGGCTGCTGCAAAGAAGAGAGTTGAGTCACATCATATGTTGCACTGCCAAATGGTCCATCACGGTCTTTTTGCTACATTTATAAGTATATTTATTATTGAAACTATATTTCTTATTTTTTTCAAGACACTAATCATTAATCTTTTTTATTTGATTGAGTGCAGGAGAGGATTATGATCATTATCCTATGAAAAAGGAAATCGAATTGGTACATATTGTGAATATCGAAGTGTGAGTGCTCGAGCACGTACGAGATCATCTAGATGATTTTGTGATTATTATTAGATTTGATATACTTTATTTTATTTTTATTGATGTTTTATATGTTTTATTTATTTATGTTTGTTATATGTAATAGAAGACTATTATGGAGAGGCCGATATGGATGAGATGGAGAGATAGACACAAGAGGGACGATATCATTTGTCAGAGGGTACTGACCTCTCTACCCATGATGCCTCTTTAGATACATCAGATCATGCAAATGATCATGATTATGTGGATGATCATGATTAGAGAGAGGATTCAAATGATTGACCTGTTACATTGGATGATATATATATATATATATATATATATATATATATATATATATATATATATATATATATATATATATATATATATATATATATATATATATATATATATTCTCATACCAATTATGTTTAATTGTGTCTATGTTGTGAGTTCTTAATTTTAATATTTTTGAGTCTCTATGGCATGAACTATATAACTCAAAAGTACTAATGATTTTTGTTACAAGTTATATTTAACATATGATTAATTACTTTGATTGTATAATTTATTCATATTATATGTGTGTTTGTGTGTGTGTATATGTATGTATATGCATGTAGTTGTGTTTGTATATGTATGTATGCACCTATAGGTATATATCTATATTTGTGTATGAGCATGTATGTGCATGTATGTATGTGTACTTGTGTGTGTATGTGTATGTGTATATGTTTATATGTATGTGTGTTTGTGTATATGTATGTGTGTATGCATATATGTAGGTGTATGCGTATGTGTGCATGTGTGTATCTGTATGTGTATGTGTGTATATGCATGTGTATGTGTATGTGTGTATATGCATGTGTATATGTATGAGCATGCATGTGCATGTGCATGTGGATGCATGTACCTATTCATGTGCATGCATTTGCATGTGCATGCATTTGCATGTGCATGCATTTGCATGTGCATGTGCATATGCATATGTATAATATGTGCATGTGTAAGTGCATATGTATGTGTATGTGTATAAGTATGTGTTTATGTGTAGTGTATGTGCATGCATGGATGTACATGTAGACATGTTTGTGCATATGCATGTGTGTATGTGTATGTGTGTGTATGTGTATGTGTCTGTGTAAGTGTGTGTGTGTGTTTGTTCATGTGTATGTGTGTGTATATGTGTGTATGTGTATGTGTATGTGTAAGTATGCATATGTGTGTGCATGTGCATGCATGAGCATGCATGTGCATGTAAATGTGTATATGTGCTTGTGAATGTGTAAGTGTGCGTATGTTAATTTATGAAAATAAAACAATTGAAATGATATACAAACAATGAAAATTGTACTTACAATAATTAGTGATATATTATGCTCGTTGAACTTCTTGAATAACCCAAAATAGAGAGAGAGAGAGAGAGAGAGAGAGAGAGAGAGAGAGATGGAAAGATAAAGAGGGAGAAAGAGGGACAAAGAGAAACATAGAGTAGAAGATAGAGAAATTGAGAAAGAGAGAGCTTGAGCTCATATGCACACCGCACATATGAATGTTGGATCACTCTTTGGTCAAATGCACACAAAATGAAGATAGAAGAGGGATGCATTCTTTTTTATTATTTTGTTCAAAAGCAATCGTTGCATAAGCAATGTGCATGCATCGTATATGGTGATTCTCTAAACCTTCGCATATGCGATACTTTTTACCATCATATATGTGACACTAAAAAGCATTCCATATGCGATGCTCCAAATGTGTCGCATATGCAACATTAACATATGTGACGTTAATAAGCATTGCATATGTGATGCTCCAAATGTGTCGCATCCCTCTTTTATTTAGAATATCACATATAAAATGGATTCAATGTATACTTTATCTAATGATATCAAATTAACTATTAAAAAAAAGTGAAGAAGTTTCATTTGTTGCTTCAATAGGTATTGGATCCATATTAAGTTCTCATGGTTCTCGATAAAAGTAATCCATCCTTCTCTCGTAGCTTCTTGAGTTGATCTTCTAAATTATGGGCTCCCTTGAATTGAATGGGTTTGAATGTTTTTTCTAAAGTGTAAAATATACACCAACAAATATATATTCATATCTCTCTAACTCAACCTTAAAGCTGCACTTTACTTAAGAGGATTCGATATAGAATGACTTGTTTTATGTGTGCTAATGACTGAGAAAGAGGAGTTTTATCCATAAAAAGGATAACACATTCATTAAGTCTATATAGCTTAGTTAAAAAAAAAGATTCTATAATGAGAACTACTAAGAAAAAAATACCGTGCATTTTTCAATAGGGGGTGTTTCTTTGAGGAAGATCTCATGGGTGAACTCGAGCTCATATTCATTTGTGAGAGGGAATATATCCCACATAGACTACCAAAAATTGGTTCAACTGTGTATAAGAATAAAGTAGATGATTACCATGTTTCCTAAAGCACAACAGATGAACTGCTCGCGAGTTGGAACACCACATGATTACATGGAAAACTTCATGTGGCCCTTCATGTTCAGACACCAAACTCTCCCGTTCTAACCAAACTCTCCCGTCCTAGTCCTGGTGAAGGTTCTCATGGGAACTTAGGGGGCATGATATGGTCCACTTTTACAAAGTCAAAGGAAGCTAAAAAAAAAACTACCAAGCATGCATATGGAAATTATTCAGTTACACAAAAATCACCAAGACATATCAACGTGGCTCTGATACCAATGTTGTAGACTCTAATACTACAACTCAATAAACTGTTCAAACAAATTATCTAGCCAATACAACTAAAGCAAGGCTACCACAAGATAGAGAGAGCACGTATTCAACCATCCAACTCCACCTATATATATATATATATATATATATATATATATATATATATATATATATATATATATATATATATATATATATATATATATATATATATATATATATATAGCCCAAGGGGGTGCATGTTCTTGAGATTGGCCAAGTGTCTGGCCAAGTGTTCTCATGTGGACACTTTCCCAAGGGTGATCATATGCCTTTTTATTTCCCAAGGTCTATCGCATGCCTTCTAAATCAAATGAGGATTCATCTCTCATGTACAGACAAGGTGGCTCCTAGAGAAGCTTCTCCCAAGACTAAGGTTCTCACACCTTAGGATAAATCAACCCTAAAGTTCCAACCACTAAATTGGGACCTCATATGAATAAATACCCCAAGGGTTAAAACCAAGGGTTTCACCCAAAGGTTCAAGGCATTTCCAAGGGTAATTCAAGGGCTAGACCAAGGCAAACATACATCGTATTATATTCTTTAGAATCCATATATTCAACCTTCTAAACCCATTAATCATAGAACAAATCTACTATCACCACCTATAAATTGTGAGGTTGAGTATAATGAAGCTTTCACATTGACTATCGAGTGTCTGTGACTCAACCAGCTTTTAGATGATTCGGATGTTGGTCACTATTTTTCCACCACCATCTTCACGAGTAGTCAGAGTGCACTGGTAGTAACAAGGAACCCTATGTTCCATGCAAACATAAAGCACATTGAGGTGTAGTATCATTATGCTAGGGAGAGTTTCTTTGCACAAAGGATCTTTTCACAAAGGCTCTTCCTAGGGAGAAGATTGAAGCTTTTCGCAAAGACTTAAACTTACTTCCTTTTACGGATTGATCTCTTTCCAAATAGCTTGGCACTTCCTTATACATGAGGGCCAACTCATTGTTCAGGGCATCACTTTGGGGGGGGGGGGTTTGTTGATATATATATCGGTAGTGATGTATAGTCGGGGCACTTTTCTCCTCCTTAGGAGGTTCTTTTCCCCTGGCTTGTATATAGGACTATAACCCCAACATGTCAATTATCTTTGTACATTTACATGGCAATATATGTGTTGTGCTTCAAGCTTCTTCTTCTTCTTCTTCCTTGCGTTGTTTGTGTGTTTCTAAAGACCTCAGAATCCAACAATCTTCAAGTGCACAAGTAAAATCATTCATAATTTTTTCCATAAATTATGATCTTATACAACCCACGATGTAGCATTCTGGATGCGATCATTTTGTCATCATCAGAGGGATCATGGACTATACATCTATCATAAAAAAATTTCACTACTAAACCAATTTTTTCTAGTGTTGAAGCTAATAACAGATTCTTGTTGATCCATCGTACATAAAAGGCATCTTTGTCTACAAATGTTTTTTGATGATACTAATGATTTGGTCCATTCATATCAAGCCTACTAAGAAATCTCTTGGTCTATCTTGATTCATTTGCACGAATACTTGATTCAAAATAAACCATGAAAGATTTGCATTTGAATACCCAAACGGTTTCATTCCAAAATGTATCTTTCATCTTGGTTATAATTCTTTTGAATATGGGAAATTGTTTAAGTTATTATCTATCCCTAAAGGGATTGACATATTTTTTTGCCAAATGTTACTTGTAAATTGTTTGAGACATAAGTTAATAAAATTGTGACATCATCAACCCTCACTCTCTAGTAGACTATTTCTTTTAAATCATTATTTGGTTGGAGAAATCACAAACTATGGGACATTATTGTTCTTCCTAGTCAATTTTTCTTAGATATAAGAAACTTGGATGAAAATTAAGAGATCATTCGACATTCCTAAAGGTTTTCCTTTGATATTATAATTTTTTTCTTGCAAGAATCTACTTGGTTTTGGTTGGAGCTACCAAATTTTAAGTCTTGCAAAAGCTTCAAAATGGTTATCAAAGCTCGAGTGACCTGATAATGAATGGTGATGTTTTCTCAAGTCCTCAATGAAAATTTCCTCCTTTCTTATGGTTGCAAAAAGCATATCTTGGTGATGTTGATTTGAGATGTATGGTTAACCATAAGAAGGATAGTGTTTCTCTTTTCTAGAGTCACATGGATTTTTTGTTTTGGTATAGAACAAATTAAAAAAAGTTCATGCTAAATGAAAGATACAATGTAGCTGCAAATAAATAGTGATGCTACAAATTTTAGTGTATATAGTCCTTGCATGTTGATTCTAACCATTATAGTTTATATTATACCAAAGCACTTGGACTACCATGAAAGCTTTACAAGCTGATATTTGGACTATCATTAAAGCTTTACAATCATATATCTACCATTTCCCTCAGAATGTTTCTCACATCTTTATGTCTTGCAAAGGGCATAATTTCATGCTCAAAATTCTTTATAAAGCTTGTGCCATGGTTCATTCTTCTTCTTTCACTTTCAGGGAAATTACTACATGGTGATTTTAAGAGAATGGTTATTATATTAAAGATGCTCTAGATATCTACTTACCTTTGGTATTGTTGGAGAGAATGAAGGAATGTGGCTCTTGAAGGTTCCATTCTGAAGTTATTTCAAAGTTATAGCTTCATAGGCTCTAGAGTCTATGCATGATGTTTTTGGTAAATCTTTGTCTCATATTCAAAGATGTACTAGCCCGAGTAAATGGAAAGCATATCCACTCTCCTTGTATTCATTTTGTGATTCTTGGATGTACTTGATTGTTGGAGATAGATGTCTATGGAAACACGCGAACAACACAAGGAAGAAGAAGAAGCTGGGAGCACAACACACAAGACTGAATGAATTACTAGAGAATGTACAATGATTAGTAGCCCATTAGGGCAATAGGCGTATATACAAGCCGGGGGAAAAAAACCTCCTAAAGACGGAAAAAAGTGCCCCGGCGGTCCTAGTGTGTTCACACACATCACTACCTAAATATATCAACAAATCCCCCCTGGGAGTGATGCGGTGAATAAGGAGCTGGAACTAATGTATGAGGAAGTGCAAAGCTATGTGGAAATCACTCCACAAAAGGAAGTAAGCCCAAAGCTTTGTGGAAAGCTTCAAACTTCTCCCTAGGCAGAGCCTGCGTGAAAAGGTCTGCAATGTTCTCCTGCGTGGGCACATATGCCAAGCTGATCTCCCCAGCAGAGAACCTCTCCCTGACATAGTGATAATGCACCTCAATGTGCTTAGTGCGAGCATGGAACACAGGGTTCCTCGCAACTGCCAATGTGCTCTGACTGTCAATGAAGATGGTGGTGGCAGAAGACTCGCCAACACCCAAATCAGCCATAAGGCGTCTGAGCCACACACACTCAACAGTCGCTGTGAAAGGTGCCCTATACTCAGCCTCACAACTGGCACAATAGGCTGCTTCTTGCTCAACCAAGATATACATGAGCTACCAAGCATGAAGCAAAAACCAATGGTGGACACACGAGTGTCATAGCAACCAGCCCAATCTGGCATCTAAGCCACACACACTCAACAGTCACTGTGAAAGCTTCCCTATACTCATCCTCACAACTAGAAGTGGCCACAGTAGGTTGCTTCTTGCTCAAACAAGATATACATGAGCTACCAAGCATGAAGCAAAAGCCACTAGTGGATACACGAGTGTCATAGAAACCAGCCCACTCAGAGTCAGAAAAAGCATGTAAATCTGGTAGTAGTTATCCCCCCTTGGGATAAAACAATCCAAGTAGCCAGGTACCACTCAAGTAAGGAAAGATGTGCTTAACTGCCTATCAATGCTTGACATCTGGGCAATGCATAAATTTGCTCATCTGTTAGACAACAAAGTGAATATCTGGTCAAGTAATGCATAAGTAAATCAAGCATCCAACAGTGTGCTGATAGAGAACAACATCAAATGCATCTCCAACATCATGAAGACCAATCATAAACCTATCTCCATAGGAGTGGCAATTTGTGTAGTCTTCAAGGCCGAAATGCTACAATAATGTGTCAATATAAATTGTTTGACAAAAAGTTGTTTTTCCATCAACTTGCATAAATTGAATGCCCAAATAATGATGCAAAGACCCTAAACTTGACATCTCAAATGAGGCATGCAAATCAGCCTTAAAATCAGCAATATGCATATTATGAGGACTAGTGAGCAGCATGTCATCAACATACACAACAATGATGAGAAGCACATCATTTGCACACTTAACATATAAGGTGCTCTTAGTTGGAATATTCTCAAAACCATGTGCAATCATGTAGGCATGTACCTTTTCATACCAAGCACATGGTGCTTACTTCAAACCATATAATACCTTTTTCAACCTGCACACTTGGTTTTCATGCCCTTTTTGCACAAAGCTAGAGGGCTAAAAAACATACACTTCTTCATGCAAGCCACCATTCATAAATGCAATTTTAATGTCCAAATAACATACATTCCAAGTGCATAGATGTGATGAACATTAGTCATTCGACGTGTGGGAGCAAAAGGTCTCATCAAAATCAATGCCTCTTTCTTGAGCAAAACGCTTTCAACAAGCCTAGCCTTATACCTGTCAACTGTTCCATCAGGCTTATGCTTAAGCTTGTATACCCACTTAGTGGCAATGGACTTCTTGGAAGGATGCAAGTCACATAAAGGCTAGGTACCATTTTTCATGATATCATCATATTCTAATTGCATAACAACCATCCAATTTTCAAAATTTTGTGCGTCATCAAACAAAACAAGCTCAATCTCATTAGAGAGACTAGAGGCAGTCATAACATAGCAATTTGATGCAAAAGAAGCACTCTGAGAGCCTAAATGAGTATGATATGATAGAGGTGCATCTAATTTGCTATCAGAGAAAGTCTGCACCAGCCATTTTGACATAGTTTTTGCCTCAATATCAGCTCTCTCATCAACAACTGCATCATGTAAATCTGCACCAAAAATGGAATGATCTGCATCATCACATGAAACCTATAAAGGTTGAGAATTTGCCTCATTAGGACTAGCACTAGACAGTCCACATGTAAAAAGAGGCAGCAAAGTGTCATACATGTCTTTGGAGCTAACTGATGTTTCCTTAGTACAGGAAAGTAATGGCTGAATAGCATCTTCCACAAAAACAACATCACCGCTAGCCAAAATGTGTTTAGTCTATGGATGATAGAGACGATAGCCTTTGCCTTCATAAGTGTACCCAACAAAAATGCATTTCACTGTTTTATCATCCAATTTCCTCCGTTGTTGTTCAGGCACTAATGCATATGCCAGACAACCAAAAACACGTAGATGAGCAATAGATGGCTTGCGACCATGCTAAGCCTCATATGGAGTGATAGAGTGCAATGCTTTAGTGGGGCACCTATTAAGTACATATGTTGCATACATAACAGCCTCAAGCCAAAAACTATGTGGTAGAGCCTGACTCTTGACCATACACCTCGCCATCTCCATGAGTGACATCTTCTTCCTTTCAACAAGTCCATTATGTTGAGATGTATATGGCATTATACACCAATGTTTTATCCCACGTTTAGTCATAAATGCATTAAAATTAAAAGACATGTATTCCCCCCCTCGATCAAAATGGAGGGTGCCCATTTTACATGTTGATAGATTTTGAGCCAAAAACAGAAATTGTTTGAAGCACATAAACACTTCCGACTTTTCTTTCAATGGATATACCCATGCATGCCTGGAAAAATCATCGATGAAGGTCACGAAGTAAAGATAGTTCCCAAAACAAGGTGTCTACATAGGACCATAGACATCATTGTGAACAAGCTGCAATTTTTGAGTAGCTTGAACTGAACCATCTTTTGGGAAAGAGGAATGTTGCATTTTGCCCAAAATATATCCTTCAACATGTTTATTGGGTGCCTCAAGTTTGGGCAAAGAGGACACCATTGTAGATTTCTACACGTGTAGCAAATTAGCAAAATTCAGATGACCAAAGTGTGCATGCCCAAGTTTTGCATCTGACATAGCCTGAGAATCTTGAACTACACATGCTGAATCATGCACAGATTTTGCATAATCTATGAGCTTATATAGCCCACGACATAAAATGCCAGAAGCAATAATGACATCATCATTTGATAGATCATGAATTGTACATCTATCATCAACAAATTTCACAACCAAGCCAATCTTGGCTAAAGCTGAAATTGATAACAAATTCTTCTTGATCTCTGGCACAAATAAAGCATCCAACAGTGTAAAAGAATTATCATCAGCAGTAGTCAAAATGATCTTACCAACTCCCATGAAAGGATAAGAAGAGTTGTTGGCACATTTGATGGTATTGCTTGTAGGGGCAGGCTCGAGTGAAGTGAAGAAACTGCATTGCAAGGTAATATGATTGGTTGCCCCACTATCAAAGTATGAAACATCCAAGGCTAGTGCAGACATACATTGTTCATGAGAAAATGGTTCATAACTGAAAACAGTTGTAAATGCCCATTCTTCATTCTGCACAAGATTAGTAGAATTTGTTTTGGGTGTAGAGGCCTTTGCAACAACCATTCCAGCCTCTTTCTTCCTTTCCTCTTTAGTAGCCAGTTTTGGACAACTCTTTATGACATGATCATTTCCTTTACAGTATTTGCAAAACAATTTTTGCTTTTCTGTTTTCTTTTCATCTCTGTCATCCTTCTTTGATTGTGCAGAATTAGCACATTTCTACTTACTAGTAGAAGAGCTCCATTTACCTTTGCTCTTCTGACTAGCCAGGAAACCTTCATTTGCAACACACATAATGGGCTTGTTCTGCCTAGACTGATCTTCTTGCAACAAAATAGAGACTAACTCCTCAAATTTTAAGGCATTTGTATTGCCTTTCATCATCAAACAAAGAGTAGAAGCAAAACTCTGATATGAATCTCGAAGACCATTCAGAACAGTTTGGACAAGTGAACTGTCAGGCAAGACTTCATCAATAGAAATCATTTATTCCTTCAAATCTTTGATCTTTGTTAGAAAACTATCCATGGAATCTCCTTAATTCATGTGCTCACTCTCCAACTATTTTCATAGGTAAGCAAAACGAGCCTCATTCCTTGCTCGGTATAAAGTGGTAAGTGTATCCCAAGCATCCTTAGCTGTTCTGCAAGAGCGAATGTGAGGAATAATGGGATGTTTGATAGACAAAGCTATCAATGCATGCGCTTGAGCATCTTTGCCATCCCAACAAATTTTATTTGCAGTAGTTGTAGTAGAAATCACAACACGAATAGGAACATGAAGAACATCACCATCTTCAACCCCATCTGCATCACCTTCAACAACTGTGTTTGCAAGTGTAATAGGATGTTTTCAACACCCTACACAATATTCCATATTCCTTTTGCAACCAATACAAGATGCATCATATAAGCCCATAATGAGTAATTGGTAACATCCAACTTATCCTCAACAGCCAACATACGAAATACATCACTATGTTCAACCATGGCCGCTTATTAAGATACCCCGATGTAGAAAAATGAATGTATCTCAAAAAGTTGAATAGAACTACCTTGTCAACTTCTACTAGCCCTGTAGTACACTTCGAGCCACTTATACTGGAGAACCGAAACATGTATATATCCTTGGGACAAAAAGATGAAATTGCCTACACAAGCACTGTGATAGTGCACTTGCAAGCCAAGATGAGATCAGATCGTGATTTTGGGACCACAGAGTGAAGTTGCTTTGATCTCTTAATCACCCTGAGTATGTTCACCAAATTTCATGTGATTCTAAGACTATGATCAAAGGGGTGTCGACGATGCCCTAGATGAAGTGATGACCTATTCTAATACCAATTGTTGGAGTTTGAGGTCTACAAAAGCACGCAAACAACACAAGGAAGAAGAAGAAGCTTGGAGCACAACACACAATACTGAATGTATTACCACTAGAATGTACAAAGATAAGTAACCCATTAGGGCTATAGGCATATATACAAGCCGGGGGAAAAAACCTCCTAAAGAGGGAAAAAAGTGTCCCGACAATCCTAGAGTGTTCACACACATCACTACCTAAATATATCAACATTTGGGACGATCAAGTTTTCACTGAAGAGTCCACTAAAGATGTTCTCTTCCTTAAGATTCACTTTGATAAAGCCTATGATAGACTGGAGTGGGACTTCATTCTCCAATCTCTGAAAGACATGGGCTATGACCAGAAACTCATTAAGATGGTCTCTATGTTGCTTGGGAATGTGACAGTGTAGATAAACATCAATGGCTGACCTCCTCAAGCTATTCGATTAAAATGTTCTATCAAGCAAGGATGCTCCTTGGCCCCTCTTCTCTATAGGACTGACTAATGGTCTCACCTTCCTTGTTAAACATCACACATGTTTAGGTCTTATTCAAGACCTCTCTCTTCCTCTCAATGACTAGATGATCATGAGACTCTTTGCCAATGAAATGAATGCTTTTGTGCATAATGATCCAACCATCATTGATACCTTTTTGTGTTGCCTTAATACTTTTTGTGAGGCTTTTGTATCCAAAATAAACCACTCCAAAACTGCTTTTAGGGTCATTATTGGGCATCCACCTCAAATTTGGACTGACTGTGGTTGTCAATTGATCCTTAGGGGAAAAATCTTCTACCTGTTAGGTATTCTGATGGGATTGAATGTTGTGATGGAACAGCCATGGAACTAGCCTCTTTCTAAGCTTGATAACAAGCTAGCATATTGGAAAGATATGCAATTCAACTTGATGGGGTGAGCCATGGTGGTTAACATATTCCTTCTTTCTTTGATTATTTACTTTCTCTCTTGTTGGAGACCCAACGACAAAGAGATTATCAATATGGAAAGAATTTGCAAAAACTTCCTCTAGATGGGCGACCCTAATAGAAGGGGTGTACCCAAAGTTGAGTGGGCTACTTGCATATGCCAAAAAGATCAAGGTGGTTTGGGGATTCTAGATATTGAAGGAATGGTGAATAAATAGGCAGCTAAATGTTTAATAAAATCTTGGAGCAACAAGGATGGCTTGTGTGCACTCTTAGGCTTGCAAACCTTCCAAGGTTGAAGGATCTAGATCTTCTCACCCTTTTGTTCTCCCCCTTTCAGGTGAATCCCAGAGGATCAAGCTTAGTTTGCTCCATATGGAAGAGTTGGAAAAAGATGAAACAGTTTGTCAAGGTTAATGAAGATTTGAAATGGGTAGCTAGCATTAGAAAAAGTTATTCGATTTGGTTCTCTATCAAGGGCATTAGAGTTGTTGAGCCTTGGGACCTCCAAAAATCTAGGAATCTTTGGAACAAAGGTTTCCATTTGTGGAAACACCTCTGGAATCAAGAAACATACCAATGGATTGGATTCGAAGACATTGATGTGGTTAGGAGAGTGGAATATGAAGAATGGTGCCTAACACTTGCGAAGGCTTGAGGACTCACCTCCTTATTGGGCATGACTCCCCCCTCCTTGAGGGTCTTAGATGGCACAATGGCAATAGTCTAGATAAAATTCCATGATTGAAGAAGAATGTGGACTTTCATGTCACACTTAATAGAAGATGGTTTCTTGATTGGTTGAGTCTTAGGTGGGACTTTAAGTTCCCATCACTTTGGCATCCCCTCATCAATGTTAAAAAATCAGCTCTTATGTGGTAAATCCTCCACTCGAGAATTCGGACCAATGTAAAAGATAAAAAAATTTGTGGTATCCCTCCATGGTGTAAAGGATGCCCTCATGGCAATGAGGACTTCGAGCATCTCTTCTTTTCTCGCCCTAAGCCTATGTCTGTTTGGCAAGCCTTTGGGAGTATCATGTTGCTTCAGGGACAATTCAACTAGAAACAAGCTTTATTGGGTGAAGGGATCAGTTATTCCTCAACACTATGGAATGCCATGAGAGGTGAGATCCTCTAGAAGATCTCAAAAGAGAGGTGCAATTGTAAGAAACCCCCACCTTTTAGACATCATAGAGTGTTTTTCCTTGAGAGCAACGAGATTAAAAGCAAGTGGGCCCCCCGACTACAACATGTGAGGGGCATACCAACGCTATCTATACTGACGATCACCGCTCAGCATCGGTATGAATGTTGGAAAAATCTAATTAGGCATACCGATGGTCACTTGACCGTCGGTATGACCATTTAAAATGGATCGTTGGGATGCTTTGCGACCATCAGTATAGGTGTCGGTATAAGCATCGATATGAGCATCAGTATAAGCATCGATAATTTCCAGTAATTTATCGATGCTCAGAGCAGTGCTTATACCGATGCCTATAGTGGCTCCGTTTTTTAAACATACCGGGACCTTAGAGAAAAAATCAACATTTTGCACATCTTTTACATTGAGTATTTGTTTCCTTCTGTTGAACTTGCGTGTGCAAACTGACTTGTGACCTGCATTGTCTTGTGCACACACACACACAGATCTCTCTGTCTCTCTACACACACACACTCTCTCTCTAGATCTCGCATCCTGGTAAGTGGTGTGCGTACTTCTACCCTTTGTCTTTCTCTATGCTTTATGTTTTATAATTTCTCTTCTCTTTGATTTTGCAAGAGTTTTTTGGCATTAATTCTTTGGAATTGACGAGAGACGACATACATTAGGACTTGATGACAACGATCCAAAAGAGGGACATACCTGTAAGTGATTGTTTTACTCTCTATTGATAGAGAGTGAAAGAAAGAGAGAGAGAGAGATCTAGAGAAAGATAGAGAGAGAGAGATAAAGAGAGATGAAAGAGAGGAAGATAAAAAGAGAGATAAAGAGAGATGAAAGAGAGAAAGTTAGAGAGAGATAAAGAGAGAGGAAAGAGAGAAAGATAGAGAGAGAGATAGAAATACATACACACACATGCATACACACACACACATATACACACATGCATTCATACATATACACACACATATACACACATGCATACATACACACACATATACACACATGCATACATACACACATACACATACATATGCATACATACATACACACATATACACACATGCATGCATACATACACACACACATGTATGCACATGCATACATACACACACACATACACACATGCATACACATACATATGCATACATACATATACACATGCATACACACACACACATGTACACGCAAGCATACATACATGCATACATACACACACATGTACACACATGCATACATACACACACACATATACACATGCATACATACACACACACATATACACATGCATACACATACATATGTTGCATACATACACACATATACACATATACACACATGCATGCATACATACACACATGCATACATACACACACATGCATACATACACACACATGCATACATACACACACACATGTACACACATGCATACATACACACATATATATACACACATGCATACATACACACATATACACACATGCATACATACACACACATATATACACACATGCATACATACACACACACACATACATACACACACATATACACACATGCATACATACACACACACATATACAAATAGGCATACATACACACACATATACACACATGCATACATACGCACACACATACACACACACACATATACACACACGCATATAGATACATATGCATACATACACACACACACATATATAATCAAATATATAAAAAATAGGGATTTACAAATTTTTAATCAAATTGAATATATATAACAAAAAAAGATAAAAAATTAGAATCTATAATTAAATATATAAAAAATAGGATTTCAATATAGATAAATAAATATGAAACTAGATAGTGTTTTAATTAAATATATAAAAATAGGATTTTAGGGATTTTTATCAAATTAAATATATAAAAATAGGATTAGGGTTTTTAGGCTACTTACACATTCATACATATATACAAATACACACACACACACACACATATACATACATACATACACACACACACACACACACACACACACACACACATATATATATATATATATAAATATATATATATATATATATATATATATATATATATATATATATATATATATATATATATATATATATATATATATATACACACACACACATATACACATACACATATATATACACATGCATACACACATATACATGTTTTAGGTCTAGGCCTTTACGATTAGGGTTTTAGGGTTTTTAAACATGCAAAACATATATACACATATACACATATAATACATATACATATATAAATGTATATACACATGCATACACACATATACATATTTTAGCTCTAGGTCTTTAGGATTAGGCTTTTAGGGTTTTTACATACATATAATTCAATTAAATTTATATAAGGAAAAAATAAAGAAAAAATTAAGGAAAAAATTAGAATATACAAATAGATATATATAAAAAATAGGATAATTTTATAAATAAATAAATATTAAAAGAGCTAGTGTTTTACATAAATAAATTAAATATATATAATTAAATATATAAAAATAGGATTTAAAGTTTCTTTTATCAAATTAAATATATAAAAATAAATATATAAAAATAAATATATAAAAATAGATGTTTAGGGTTTTTTATCAAATTAAATATATATAATTAATTATATAAAAAATAGAGGTTTAGATTAATATTAACATATATAAACATATATTTATAAAACTTAGGAAAAAAATACAATATATAATCAAATATATATAAAAAATAGGATTAGGGTTTTTAAGTTGTTTACATATGCATACACACATATACACATATATAATACATATATATATTATGTACATGCATAACACATATACATACATACATACATACATACACACACACACACAATATATATATATATATATGTGTGTGTGTGTGTGTGTGTATATATATATATATATATATATATATATATATATATATATATATATATATATATATATATATATATATATATATATATATATATATATATATATATATATACACACACACACACACACACACACACACACACACACACACACATATATATATATATATATATATATATATATATATATATATATATATATATATATATATATATATATATATATATATATATATATATATATATATATATAGCATTAGGGTTTTAGGTTTTCTAGGCTTTTATGATATATAGAAAATAGGTCTTTAGGATTTCTAATATATATAAAAAATAGGATTTCAGGATTTTAATATATTAGGGTTCTACAGTTTTTAGGTTTTCTATGATATATGGAAAATAGGTCTTTAGGATTTTTAATATATATATATATATATATATATATATATATATATATATATATATATATATATATATATATATATATATATATATATATATATATATATATATATATATATATATATATATATATATATATATATATATATATATATATATAAAGTAGGACTTTAGGATTTTAACATATTACAAACACATGTGCATATACATACACACACATATACATACACACTTACATACATATACACACACACTCACATATATACATAATCAAATATATAAAAAATAGGGCTTTAGTATATATATAAGTAATATGTATAAAAATAGGTCTTTAGTATAGATAAATACACACATGCATACACACATATACACACATAATATATGTACACATACACACATATATATAGGATTCTAGGGTTTATTATCAAATTAAATATATAAAAATAGGATTAGGGTTTTAGGTTGTTTACACATGCATACACATTAAATCTATATAAAAAAATAGGATTTTAGCATAGATAAATAAATATGAGAATAGCTAGTGTTTCAATTAGATATATATAATTAAATATATAAAATTAGGATTTTAGGGTTTTTTATCAAATTGAATATATAAAAATAAGATTAGGGTTTCTAGGTTGTTTACACATGCATACACACATATACACATATCCACACATAATATATGTACACATACACATACATATACACATGCATACACACATATACATGTTTTAGGTCTAGGTCTTTAGGATTAGGGTTTTAGGTTTTTTTAGGTCTTTAATATAAATAAATAAATATATATATAATTAAATATATAAAATCAAATATATAAAAATAGGAATTTATGCTTTTTTAATAAATTAAATATATATAAGAAAGAAAATGAAAAAATTTAAATATATAATTAAATCTATATAAAAAATAGGATTTTAGTATAGATAAGTAAATATTAAGCTATTGTTTAAATTAAATATTTAATTAAATATATAAATGTAATAAGAAAAAGAAAATAAAAAAATTTGAATATATAATTAAATCTATATATATGTTAGGTTTAAGTCTTTAGGATTAGGGTTTTAGGTTTAATAAGAAAAATCAAATGTTCTAAAATGTCCATATTGTATCAAATGGCTAGTTTGGATCCGAACGAGAGAATGGCATGTCCTTGCACTCAGTGCAAGTATCAAATTTATCGAAAACGATGGATTTGTATTGCACATGTTAAAAAATATGGATCCTTTGATAAAAGTCGAGTACAAAAATTGTCTTTCGGAGGATGTGCAAACAAACATTTATAAAATTACTTCCTTGGTACAGTGGATCTCTTCTAAAGAGATAAATATAGATAGCATAGAGAGTGCAAAACGCAATGCTATAAAGGCTATTTGTATGGTAGAGAAATACTTTCCCACAAGTATTCTCACAATTCAACTTCATTTACTAGTTCATGTGGTAGATGAAGTTGCAATAGCAAGAATTTTCCATAGTCGATGGATGTTCTTCTTAGAGCGCTTTATGAAGACATTAAAAGGGTTTGTTTGATAGAGAGCATGTCCAGAGGGCAGCATGGTAGAGGGATGGCTCGTACAAGAGTCTCTTGTTATCATAACTGAGTTTCTACATACGTCAGACCCAGAAATGCCTCGCTTATGGAGCGATGATGAAGATGTTAATCTCGTAGCCAATGAACCTCAAGGTAAAGGGATGCAAAGAAAAATGGATGCAGCTTTGAGAGAGAAGGCAATGAAGTTTTGCATCGTTAAGTCTGAGCCTATGCAGAAGTGGTTAGAAAGGTATGAGCTTGCCAAGGAGACAAATGCAAAGAAGAGAACTCGGTTTCCAAAGAATTGTTCCACTGGATTTTTGCCCCTTCTAGAAAGTCTTTGACCTCTTCCACCCTTTCCAATGAACACATGGCTAGATACAGCAGTTTCACAAGCAAAGGAAGCAGGTGAATATATCTTTGTAGAAGAAGAAGAACTCACAAAGGGATATGATTGGGAGTATTCTAAATACGGTGCACTATGGTCTCATGGATGACACTTTCGAATCGCAAGAATCGACAAAAATAGGTCTACTTTTGATAGTGGGATGATGGTGAATTTTTTCCAAAAAAGTAGAGCTAGTGCAAGAGATGATAATGCTCAAGAAGGCCAGCTAGATTATTATGGAATGATTCAAGATATCTGGAAGCCATCCTTTAGGAAGTTTGATTACTTTGTTTTTTATGTGAAATGGTTCAAAGTAGTCACCTCTAGAAGAAACTCAACAAGGAGGTGGGATAAGAGTGGTTTGCTGCAAGTGAACTCCACAAAATTATGGACGGATGAAAGTTGTTTTTATACCAGATTCAAAAGAACCAGAGTGGCTATTTGTTTTACAAGTCTCCCCATGTAGTAGACAGATTTCTGAGAACATAGATGTAGAAGAAAGTCCGTTTGTAGTGGACTTTGAGATTCATTCGATATTCAAGGAGGAAGAGATCATCGTCGGAGATGAAGAGGTCATTGAAGAAGACGAGATACACGATGAAGCAATAGATGATGATCAAGAAGAAGATAGCATACTAAGAGATTTAGAAGTCATCAATATAGAGATAAATATTCTTTGTGCATCAAATCTCCAAGAGGATGCTAGAATAGAGGATTTTTTAATCAAACACTTGTATGTACTAATCTGTGTTTTTTTTTTCTATCTTCTTTTGTACACTACTACTTCTCTATATTAACTTTATTATCATATGCTAATTATTTGAGTTCTTTTGTTATAGAGCACGATGGGAGACAATCCTTCAGTCACTCCACATTCCATGACAGAGGAGCAGTTCTTGGAGTTTCTCGGGTGCCTCTTGTGTGTATGACCAGTGCATCATAGTACTGAATCACTCGTGGTAGCACTCCCCCCAGCCTCACTCCTTCCGGCCTCACTCCTATCGGCGTCACTCCTATCGGCGTCACTCCTATCGGCATCACTCCTACAAGTGGTGCTACTCTCGTTGGAGGTATGTCTCCTAGCTTTATGACTCCACCACGACCATCTTCTCAGCCATCCCCTAGTGGCTCTAGTATTAGATGTGTGTGTTTGATACCTCACCATGATACAAGTGTTGGCCCGTCTCGTAGATCTAGGTCACTCTCTAGAGCAAGAGGTTCTAAGAGTGGATCTATAGGTAGCTTTGGAGGAGGCAACTCTTGTGGAGGCAGTGTGATGGACGTTGTGTCGCCCACTTCTACTCCTAGAGCGAGTACCTCAAATGTAGGTACGCCACGTGGTACCACAAGCTGACATCTCGACATATCTTTGTGTTGAGACAATGATCCTCATTGCTTCGAGAATCACCTTGAGACTTCATAAAAGCATCAAACTTTTGGTACCATTGTCTAGGGGACTATTTAAGTCCATACAAGCTCTTCTTGAGCTTACAAACTAGACTTCCTTGCCAGGAACTACATAACCCTCTGGTTGTTCTATATAGATCTCATCTGTAAGATCTCCATGCAAGAAAGCAGTTTTCACATCCATTTGGACTAGCTCTAAGTTCTTCATTGCAACGAATCCAAGCAACATGCACAGGGTAGTCATCTTGACCACTGGAGAGAAGATTTCCTCAAAATCAACACCATGTTGTTGCTTAAAACTTGCAACAAGTCGTGCTTTATACTTTGGAGAAGCACTATCTGGTGTGAGCTTCAACTTATATACCCATTTACATGGTAAATCTTTCCTACCCTTTGGCAAAGGTACTAGATCCCAAGTACTATTCTTGTGAATAGAATCCAACTCACTCTTCATGGCACACTCCCACTTGACATGATCCTCTGTCTGCATAGCCTCTTTATAGCAAGAAGGCTCACCGGCATCTGTTAGCATAACAAAATCTAAATCTGGAACATATCTATCAGGTGGATGTGAGACACGTGCAGAACGTCTCAATAGTTGTTGAACAGGAATATGTGCAGACTGATCTGAATGGACATTCTCTTGAACATCCCTATGTGTAGCATCTTTATGCATGCTAACCGGAGGACTAGTATCCTCAAACACCACTCTTCTCACTTCAACCTCCTTAATGGGTTGTTTATGCATCTTAGACTCATTGAAAATGACATCACTACTTCTGATCACTGACCGTGTTTCAGGATCCCATAAGTGATATCCAAATTGTCCTTCTCAAGCATATCCAAGAAAAATGCATTTCTTTGACTTATGGTCCAACTTTTGTCTAAGATTCTTGGGTATATGAACATATGCTTCACACCCAAAAACTCGAAGATGATCATAATATGGTGGCTTCCTTGTCCATAACTCTTGTGCCACTTTCAAACCTTTGGTAGTGCTAGGTGAAAGGTTAATCACATGAACTGTAGTCAATACTGCTTCTGCCCAAAAGCCTTGTGAGAGTTTTATGTGATGCAACATAGAAATTACTCTATCTTGAATAATTCTATTCATCCTTTCAGCTACACATTTTTGTATTGGGGTATAAGGAGCTGTAAACTCTCTACAAATCCCTCTAGACTGAGAAAAAAGGCTGAAGTTGACCAATTGACCCCCAACTGCATGATAACTAAGGTACATGGCGTACATTATGCATAGTAAATTTTGAACCATCAATGAATTGCACAACCACATCTCCAATCCCCACAACATCACACTCGTAAGAGTCACCAAGTCTCATGGTACCAAGAGACTTTGCTGCATAATTAGAGAACCATTCTCTATGTGGTGTCACATGGAAAGAAGCACCAGAATCTAGCAGCCACATGTGGGAAAGAGAGTCAACCATAAGTGCCTCAGTTGGCACAGTACTATCAAGTTTCAACACATCAGCATCATCAAAGTAGCATTAATTTCTTCAATCTTCACAGTCGAAGTAGATGGTGCAGTTAACTATTTAACATGCCCATCAACATTCTATCCTTTACCTTTAGCATTCTTTAATGCATAACAATCTTTCTTCATATATCCTTTCTTATAACAATAATGGCATTCCATATCCCTCTTCCTTGATTTACTTCTACTCTTATTCCATTGGCCATTCTTTTCCTTGTTCTTGCTCCTGCCACGTTGCCGATTCTTTCCTTGGTAAGAATCACGAACATTATATGCATCTCCACTATGAGTGCCAACCATAGATTTTCTACGAATCTCCTCACTCAAGAGTGCTCCACATATGTCATCATAGACGAGTTTACCACCTGGTGCACTATTGTTAATAGCTATGCAGAACGTATCCCATGATGATGGCAGGGTGCATAACAACAATAGTGCTTTCATCTCATTATCCATATCCATTTTCTAAGCCTGTAACTAGGAGAATATAGCATCAAACTCATTTACATGAGCAACAACACTATCTATGTCCTTCATGCGAAGGTCATGTAATTTTCTCATTAGATACACTTTATTTGATGCCATCTCTTTTTCATATGTATTGCATAACTTCTTCCAAAGGTCTTCTGCACTTTCACAGTCTAATACTGTAAAGTAAACATTATCTGCCAGGTGGAAGCAAATGGTAGACCTAGCCATTTCATCTAACTCATCCCAATCATCTTCATCCATGTCAGCAGGCTTCTTTGAAATCCCATTTATTGGCTTCCATTGCATCCTTTGAATCAGCACATCTTTAATCTGATTCTTCCATAGAGCAAAGTTTGTGCCATCAAATTTTTGGATCTCAAAATGGTCTTTGCCCTGCAAGTTATAGCTCCTTCTCGGAACAGTGGCACTAGACCCTGATCCACCAGATGTGCCTGAGACCTGTGATGCCATGATGGTAGAGCACTAGATAGAATGATAATGGAGCTATAAGATTCCAAATGCCAACAAATAAGTGTATCAAGGAGTAAATCGACCACTATATAGTTGGCTAAACCAAAAAACTAGAAGAATTTTCCCAGATTATCCTCTACCAAATGAGCATATGACCAGTGTCAAAATATCATAAAACTGCAAGTACTAACATGTTTTCCTGCATAGTGAATCACTGACTCCACTGCATATAATCGGTTACCCAACAGAAGCCAACTAGGCTTATCAAGCACCTATGAACAACTATCATACATCTCCTATGGCGAGGGTGGGTAAGTCTTCCACCTGCATCATCGAAGAGACCCGACATATGGGTGTCTCTAGTTAAGAAAACCTCACCATGACCCTCTTTATCAAACGTAAAAGGCTTTATGCAAAAACATAACCGTTATATCAATGACCACATGGACGTACATAAGTAGTATCCAGAGAAGCATACATGGTGTGTATGTGCTCAATATATGCAAAAAAATGACACTAAAATGTTGAACGCACAGCCCAGAAACTAGCCAAAAACACCTGCAAGTGTCTGTTAACTCTGACATTTTAAGCTCAAAAAACCTTCATAAATTTGCAACAGCTCCTCCCACCAAAACTGAAAACCTTTCGAGAAATCTGTAGTTTTATGAGTGTGGCTGAAAACACATCCCCAAAGGTTGATATTTATTGTCATAGAAGTATAGAGAACACTCTTCTTGATGTTCTTGGACCCGTGTGAAGAGAACTATGTGCAAAAGTACTCCAAAATAGCTCCAAAAAACACCCCAAAAATGCTTCAAAAATAAGCTTTGAAAGCAAAGAATGAAGCTTTGGGGGACCAAAACATGTTCAAGCTAATGGAAACCTTAGTCTTTCCCCTTCTTCAGACACCAGAAGAGTGTAGCTTAGTGGCAAGAGATTTTCACAGTTAAGTGAGCTCTAGAGGGAACAATACTAGGATGGGTGACCTCCCAGGAAGTACCGGGAACCTCTATCTTCCTTGATCGTTGAGGTCCTCCCTCCCGCGCAACCAATGGTCCCAATGGTGACTTCGGTGACTTGGATGACAAGGTATGCCAAGGTCTATGCCTTCGTCGCCACCTTAGTCATAAGCCTTCCAAGAAGAGTAAATTCATAGCAAATGGATTCTTATAATAGGATAATCAATGGATACAATTTAGAGAAATAGAAACTAGTCATTGCTCACATAGGTAGTGAGATATCATAACCCAAACTTGGAATGGAAGCAAGGAGAGGTCTTTGTTAAGCTAGGGGCTTGTTTGCTAGAGTTGAAGAACTCTAAGGAAAATTCAATACACAAAAGAAACACATGGGATCATGTTGGAGTTAGATTTCTACGGAAGCACGCAAACAACACAATGAAGTAGAAGAAGAAGCTTGGAGCACAACACACAATACTGAATGTATTACCACTAGAATGTGCAAAGATAAGTAGCCCATTAGGGCAATAGGCGTATATACAAGCCATGGGAAGAAAACCTCCTAAAGAGGGAAAAAAGTGCCCCGACAATCCTAGATTGTTCACACACATCACTACCTAAATATATCAACAAATCCCCCCTAGGAGTGATGTAGTGAACAAGGAGCTCGCACTCATGTATAAGGAAGTTCCAAGCTATGTGGAATCAATCCACAAAAGGAAGTAAGCCCAAAGCTTTACAAAAAGCTTCAAACTTCTCCCTAGGCAGAATCTTTGTGAAAAGGTCTTCAATGTTCTCCTCCATGGGCACATATGCCAAGTTGATCTCTTCAGCAGAGAACCTCTCCCTAACATAATGATAATGCACGTCAATGTGATTAGTGCAAGCATGGAACACAGGGTTCCTCGCAAATGTCAATGCGCTTTGACTGTTAGTATAGATGGTGGTGGTAGAAGGCTGACGAACACCCAAATCAGCCATAAGGCGTCTAAGCCACACACACTCAATAGTCGTTATGAAAGCTGCCCTATACTCAGCTTCACAACTGGAAGCGGCCACAGTAGGCTGCTTCTTACTCAACCAAGATATACATGAACTACCAAGCATGAAGCAAAAGCCACTAGTGGACACACGAGTGTCATAGCAACCAGCCCAGTTAGAGTCAGAAAAAGCATGTAAATCTGGGGTAGTGATCCCCCTTGGGATAAAACAACCCAAGTAGCCGGGTACCACTCAAGTAGCAAAAGATGCACTTAACCGCCTGCCAATGCTTGACACATGGGCAATGCGTAAACTTTCTTATCTGTGAGAAAACAAACTGAATATCTGAATGCATAAGTAAATCAAGCATCCAACATCCTACTGATAGAGAACAACATCAAATGCATCTCCAGCATCATGAAGACTTAATCATAAACCTGTCTCCATAGGAGTGGCAATAGGTTTACAGTCTTCAAGGTCAAAATGCTACAATAATGTGTCAATGTATTTCATTTGACACAAAGTTATTCCGCTATCAACATGCATAAATTGAATGCCCAAATAATGATGCAAATGCCCCAAATCAGACATCTCAAATGAGGCATGTAAATCAACCTTAAAATCAACAACATGCTTTTCATGAGGACCAATGAGCAACATGTCATCAACGCACACAAAAATGATCAAAAGCACATCATTAGCATGCTTAACATCTAAGGTGCTTTCAGTTGGACTATTCTCAAAACCATGTGCAATCAGATAGGCATGTATCTTTTCATACCAAACATGTGGTGCTTGCTTTGAACCATATAATGCCTTCTTAACCTACACACCTGGTTTTCATGCCCTTTTTGCACAAAGCCACGGGGCTGGAAAACATACACTTCTTCATGCAAGTCACCATTCAGAAATGTTGTTTTAATGTCCAACTGATGTACATTCCAACCATGATGAGCTGCAAGTGCACAAATGCTACGAATAGTAGTCATTCGACAAGTAGGAGCAAAGGTCTCATCAAAATCAATGCCTCTTTCCTGAGCATAACCCTTTGCAACAAGCCTAACCTTATACATATCAACTGTTCCATCAGATTCATGCTTCAACATGTATACCCACTTAGTGCCAATGGCCTTCTTGCCAGGAGGCAAGACAGATAAATTCCAGGTACCATTTTTCATGATAGCATCATATTCAGATTGCATTACAGCCATCCAATGTTCAAAATTTTGTTCTTCATTAAACTAAACAGGCTAAGTCTCATCACAAAGACTAGATGAAGCCATTGCATAGCAATCTGATGCAAAAGAGGCACTATGAGAGCCTGAATGAGTATGATATGACAAAGATGCATCTAATTTGTTGTCACACAAAGTCTGCACCAGTTATTTTGGAATAGTTTTTGGGTCCTCAATATGAGCTCTCTCATCAAGTGCATCATGTAAATCTGCATCAGAAATAGAATGATCTACATCATCACATGAAACCTGCAATGGTTGAGAAGTTGCCTCAGTAGGGCAGCACTAGATTGTCCACCTATAAAAAGAGGCAATAGAGTATCATAATACATGTCTTTGGAGCTAATAGATGTCTCCTTCGTACATGAAAGTAAAGGTTGAATAGCATCTTCCACAAAAACAACATCACGGCTAACTGGAATGTGTTTAGTCTGTGGGTGATACAAATTATAGCCTTTGCTTTCAAAACTGTACCCAACAAAAATACATTTTACTGCTTTATCATCCAATTTCCTACGATGTTGTTTAGGCACTAATGCATATGCCACACAACCAAAAACACGCATATGAGCAACTAATTGCTTGCGACCATGCCAAGCCTCATATGGAGTGATAGACTGCAGTGCTTAGTGGGACACTAATTAAGTACATACGATGCACACATGACAACCTCAAGCCAGAAACTATGTGGTAAAGCCTGACTCTTGACCATAGGCCTCCCCATCTCCATGAGTGACATGTTCTTCCGTTCAGCAACTCCATTATGTTCAGGTGTATATGGCACTGTACACTAATGTTTTATCCCACATTCAGCCAGAATGCATTAAAGTTAGAAGACATATATTCCCCCCCTCGATCAGAACAGAGGGTGACCATTTTACATGTTGATAGATTTTCAGCCAAAACCAAAAATTGTTTGAAGCGCATACACACTTCGGACTTTGCCTTCAATGGATATACCCATGCATGCTTGAAAAATTATCGATGAAAGTCACGAAGTAAAGATAGTTCCCAAAAGAAGGTGTCTGCATAGGACCACAAACATCACTATGAAGAAGCTGCAATTTTTGAGTAGCCCGAACTGAACCATCTTTTGGGAAGGAGGAACACTGTATTTTGCCCAAAATATAGCCTTCACATACATGTTTACCGAGTGCCTCAAGTTTGGGCAAAGAGGACACCATTTCAGATTTCTGCAAGCATAGAAAACTAGCAAAATTCAAATGACCAAAGCGTGCATGCCAAAGTGTGCATGCCAAAGCGTTGCATCTGACATAGCCTGAGAATCATGTACTGCACATGTGAAATCATTCATAAATCTTTCATATTCTATGACCTTATACAGCCCACAACGCCATTTGACAGATCATGAACTGTACACCTATCATCAACAAATTTTACAACCAAGCCAATATTGGCTAAAGCCGAAACTGATAATAAATTTTTCTTGATCCCTGGTACAAATAAAGCATCTAACAAACTGAAAGGACTACCATCAGTAGTGGTGAGAATGATCTTACCAACTCCCATAATAGGATAAGAGGAGTTGTTGGCACATGTAATAGTATTCCGTATAGGGGCAGGCTCGAGTGAAGAGAAGAAATTGCACTGCAAGGTAATATGTTTGGTCGCCCCACTATCAAAGTACCAAATATCTGAGTCTACTGCAGACATGCATTGCTCATGAGAAGATGGGTCAAAACTACAAATAGTAGTAAACGCCCATTCTTCATCCTACACAAGATTAGCAAACTCTGTTTTCTGTCTAGAGGCCTCTGCAACAACCATTCCAGCCTCTTTCTTCTTTGCCTCTTTAGTAGCTAGTTTTGGATAGCTCTTAATGACATGATCATCTGCTTTTTTGATTTCTTCTCATCTTTATCTTCCTTCTTCGATTGTGTAGAATCAGTAGATTTCTGCTTACTAGTAGAAGAGCTGCATTTTCCTTTGCCCTTCTAACTAGCCAAGAAAGATTGATCTGCAACATGCATAATAGACATGTTTCTGCCTAGACTAATTTTCCTGCAACAAATTAGAAACTAACTCTTCAAATGTTAAGGCATTTGGATTTCCTTTCATCATCAAACGAAGAGTAGAAGCAAAATTCTGATATCAGTCGGGAAGACCATTTAGAACTACACAAGTGAACTGTCAGGAAGGAGTTCATCAGCAGAAAATCAAATGTTCCTTCAAATCCTTGATCTTTGTCAGAAAACTGTCCTTAAAATCACCTTCATTCATGTGCTCACTCTCCAACTTTTCTCAGAGGTAAGCAACACAAGCCTCATTCCTAGCCTAGTACAATGTGGTAAGTGTATCCCAAGCATCCTTAGGTGTTCTGCAAGAGTGAATGTGGGGAATAATGGCACGTTTGATAGATAAAGCTATCAATGCATGTGCCTGAGCATCTCTGCCATCCCAACGAATTTTCTCTATAGTAGGTGCAATGGAAACAACAACACGAATAGGAATCTATAGAATATCACCATCTTCGACACCATGTGCATCAGCTTAAGTACCTATATTTGTAGTACCTGTGTTCGTAGGTGTAATAGGACATTTTTCAACACCCTCCACAATATTCAACAGTCCTTTTGTGACCAATACATGACACATCATATAAGCCCACAATGGATAATTGGTACCATCCAACTTATCCTCAATAGCCAACATATGGAATACATCATTGCTTTTAGCCATGGCCACTGACTAAAATACCTTGATGCAAAAAAATGATTGTATCTGAAAAAGTGGAATGATTTGGGGAGTGGTTGAATGATTAATTTTGGTAAAATTTTTTGACTTGAGGCCTTCATACATTTGTCCACTTGTACAAATTATTCTTCCCATGAATTTTTACTTTGAAGCTTGATGTTCTAACATATAGAACATCTGCTACCTGAGTGACCCACGATTGAAGCAGACACTAGTTCTCAAGCAGGCACGAGCTCCCAACCCATAGACATTAACACTCTAACTATTTTTTAATGACCGAAGGAAAAACTAGAAGCACTTTTGCACTTGTAAACCATCCCCATTCAGGATCCTCCTACGGGACACACCACTAAAGTTACTTCTCATTCCCATTAGTTCAATGAAATGGAGGCACCCCTATGTGATGTTGCCTACATTTGGGAAGATGAGTGTCAATTTAGTAATGTCTAGGATAAGTATCAGTTTTTCACATGAGAGTTCAAGAGGTTGTAGAATACCATAGAACTCCAAACCATCTTGCAAAAGGTTAGATTAGTGGCATATTTTATGCATGGCTGCCCAAACTTGACTTCATGCACTGTTATTACTTTATCAACACCTTGTATCCTAGCAATGTCAAAAATGTGCTAAGTACCTTTGTCATCCCCTAGATGATGCAGGGTAATGAATTAAAGAAGTTCATACTTTCCTTCAACTTAGTTAGAGAGGCCCTTGACATGCAAGGAATGCATGTTCATATAGAGAAGGAGACACTAGTGCTAGAGAACATGAAGAACAAGAACCTCACTAAGCTCAAGGACATGGTTATTTTGACCCCAAATATCAGAGCTCCACTCAGAATCTATATGCAGCACTTTGCATTTCCATGACAAGATTGGTTCACACAACCACACAAGAAGGTTTGGTTTAGTGTATACGTGGTAGAAACTCAAAACCTGACCATCAATCTCCCAATTTAGATTATTAAACAAATCCATGTAGCTAGCAATAGATGGCCTTATAAGACCATTTTGAACAAATGTTGTGCCCTCACTCATGTCATATACATATGTTTGGCCTATGACATTCCCATTCAATGGGCTTTGTGTTGGAACAAGGTCCAATAGTTCAAGAGCAGCAAGGCCTCTACACCCTTGACCAAGAGGGTGTGAGGATTTCTTCCATGTGCCCAACCTAGGTGAGCCACCTTGACTCTAGACAAGTCACTAGCAAGGGAACATCTTCTATGACCCTTTACACTCTGACGACCAAGGAGAACCATGGACGGAGCATCCACAGCTTAATAAGTGGAGTTTCCAGGGCCTGTTGGGATCTATGAATTAGGAAATGTTGATTTCGAACAACTTCTTAGGGAGCTGGACCTCAATTTAGAAGGATAAAGAAGAAGGTGATGCTCCTCAACACCAAGAAGAAGAAGAAGAAGAAGATCAACACCAAGATCAACAGCAAGATCAACACCAAGATCAACACCAAGAAGAAGAAGAAGATCAACACCAAGATCAACACCAAGAATAAAAAGAAGGAGATAAGGAAGAAGAAGAGGATGAAGAAGAGGAAGGAGCCCCTACATACATAGGAGAGCTTTCTAGATTACACAACACCATAAAGAGTGTACAAGCCAAACACAAGGCCAAGACAAAGAAAAAATATCTAAATCCCTATCTCACAAGTTGAGGCTGCTACGACTCAAGAGGTGACATCAACAACCATCATTGAACTCACGGCAAAGATCTTTGTACAAACCTCACCAGTTTCACCCCTCCATCTCTTGTCTGAGTGCAAGAATTCCAACCTACAATCACAACCATAGAAGTAACCCAAGTAGAGGAACTAATCTTCCAAAACCCACCCCATTCACCCCCTCATACCAAAGAAATTGTAAGTACAACTAAAGTAAAAACCTCAACATCCTCTTTTAGCTCATATGCTCCCATATCCCATTCTAAATTATTCTCCTCCAGTACCAATCCCTTGTACATTACGTCCTTGTCCACAGATGCACCCATCGTAGGCCACCCACTGAAACACCTTGTCAGAGGTCACCCTAGCCCAACCGCTACCATGTTAGGTGTCCTTGCAACACAACCCACCCAAAACACTTTTCCCCCAACAACCTATTGATCCATAATTTCTTCCATGTTACAACCCCAATAGCCATCAACCACAATATCACCTTGGACATCCTTCTTTGAAACCATGTTCTGACCAGCCCCTCCATTTGTTCCAAGGAAAACTAATATTTCCCAAGGTCCTTATTCATTTGTATCTTCTTCAATTTTCACTAATACCACGAGCACCACACCTACCATACCTATATTTATAGTAGAACCATCATGCACATCCACATCAGATCCTATAGACATATCACCACCCACTATACCTCCTCTACCCCCCACACTTCCATCATCTCCCATTCCCCCTCCACCAATATCACTTGCACCCACAACATCCATGAGCACTGCATCCACCATTCACATCACAATTCCCCTTCCCCCTACATTTCCACCTGTACAAACAACATCTATGCATGTAGATAATGCTTTTAACACTATGATTCAATGTACAAATCAATTAAGATAGGAATATCCAAACCTGGAGGCATGTAATGCAATGCTCAATGTTGAATCCATATGCCTACAAGAAAGAGTGAAGGAATTAGAAGACAACAACAAGAACTTACAAGATCTGTACCACATTGTACAATGGTGCAATTTCAAGCTTGAATCCTAGCTTTGGACACCTATGTACGAGAGCACACCCACTCTCTCTCTACTTTTGCTCTACTACAATTGCTATGCCAAGACCAAAATGTGGCATCAAAGCCATACAGTAGAAGCTCTTAGGTCTGTTTAGGCTAAAGATCGAATACGAGCCACTTGCTTCATATGAAATCAAAACCACAATCTTGATATACTATCAATGGGGCTACAAACATCTATTTTCACCTATGACTTTGCTACTACTTAGCTCGTCTGGAGTATTGTCTCTATATAAGATGGAAAAGGTGTTGTGATGATGGCATCCATAGCCTATGTGACTCCACAATCATGATGCCATAGCTTTCTCTCTGATGAACTGAAGGAAGAGAATCTATACTTGTAGATGGAGTGTGTGAACTTAAGGAAGAAAGATAAAGAAGCTTTGGTCAAATTCAAAGATGAGGAAATGTCAAATTTGAAGTAATGAGTGAGACTCTACAATCAGTTAGACTCTGCAAACTGAGTGGATGACCACACAACCATCGCACACATATAAAGACTTATCTTTTTCACTCTCTTGCTTATTGTAAATCTAAAGCCTAGTTCTCCAACATTGTAATCATTTTCATGATGAAGTATCTATGGAACCCTTCACATATTGATGATTATATGGTGCACTAATGAGTGACTATTATACTTTCTCAGTCATTTGCACAATATTTCCTTGTGATAAGTGGTAAATATGAATTTTTTCATGAACAGGTGTGATTGTATCAACATATCGGGGTCATACTCATCTTACATAAATGTGCAAATGAAACATGGACACATAACATTCCTCAGTCAATGCATCATTAACAATCGATCTTTTACTCCTAGATTGTTTGGCATAAATAAATAAGTATTCTGCCAAATTACTCTTAGTTGAGATCAAGAAAGCTTGAAAACATTCATTGGTTTGAATGCATTTCAAGTTGTATGTATGTTCTTTTGCTTTACGTTCCCATGGGATTAGACACTACCCTCATCATAGAGTGGTAAGACCTTCCCATCACAATAAATTTTCCAAATAAAAGCTTGTTGTAAGGAGATAGACACTGCCAAAGTGATTCATTTTGGTAAGACCTCTCCAAATGAGTGAAAAGCCTCTAGACAAGTTCAATCGCCAAGGTTTCCACACACGGCAAAGAAAGATCAAGGTTCATCTCATGAATAAACATTTTTGGTCCATCACAAAACCATTAGCACCAAACAAAACACTTGAGCATAGAAGAGGGCTACCACATTTTACTAAAAAAGATGAACAAGCACTTGGAATGTTACTCACATTTTTAGAGATAACTATGTACATTTCTTGGATTGTTGCACTATGCCAAATCAAGCATGGATTACTCTAGAGAAAAATTTTGGAGCCATTTCTAGAAACTCCAAAATAGCACTTAAAATGCAACTTTATTCTCTAAAATTGTCTCAATTGGGAGATATGCATACACTTGTAAAAAGACTAAAGAGTATTTGTACACAATTAGCTTATGTGCAATGCCCCAAGATCAAGTAGTCATCGTATCAAAGCTATCCCTAATGATAAAATTGGACAAATTGTAATTTTTCTTAAGGAAAAGGACCCTATCCCTAGACTATAGGATGTCATTAATTCTCTACAACAACATGAAAATAAGTTGAAAACACATGATGAATTCACTGCAAATGCCTTGGTTGTAAGAGCTACAAAATGTATTCATTGTAACGACACAAATCATCTTTCAAATGATTGTTTACAAGTCAATCCTTAAAAAATATGTGGTAAACCCAACCATGCTACAAAGCATTGATGACTTCGCAAAAACAACAACAACAACAAAGGATTTTTCAACAAAAGGCCACACATCATCCACATAGTGGAGGAAAAAAATGAAGAAGAAGCTCAAGTCAATTTCACTTATGATGGTGTTGTAAAACATCCCCATTGTACTATCCTCATTGTATAGGGATGAGTTTGTACCACCCATGATTTTTTGAAGGAAGGATATAAACATTGTACCACCGTCTTTGTACATGGGAAGGAAGAATATTATTTGTACCACCCTAGCTTATTTGTGAGGAAAGGATATGCACTTAATCATACGGCATGTAGGTGCAAAGGTCTCATCAAAATCAATGCCTCTTTCCTGCGCATAACCCTTTGCAACAAGCTTAGCCTTATACCTGTCCACTGTACCATCAGGTTTACGCTTCAGCTTGTATACCCACTTAGTGCCAATGACCTTCTTGCCAGGAGGCAAGTCACATAAAAACCAAGTACCATTCTTCATTATAGCATCATATTCAGATTGCATAGCAGCCATCCAATTTTCTGAATTTTGTGCTTCATCAAACGAAACAGGCTCATTCTCATCACAGAGACTAGATGCAGCGATAGCATAGCAATCTGATGCAAAAGAGGCACTATGAGAGCCTGAACGAGTATGATATGACATAGGTGCATCTAATTTGCTGTCACGCAAAGTCTGCACCAGCCATTTTGGCATAGTTCTTGCCTGCTCAATATCAGCTCTCTCATCAATAAGTGCATCATGTACATCTGCATCAGAAATAGAATTATCTGCATCATCACATGAAACCTGCAAAGGCTGAGAAGTTGCCTCATTAGGACCAGCACTAGACTATCCACCTATAAAAAGAGGCATCAAAGTATCATACATGTCTTTGGAGCTGACAGATGTCTCCTTGGTACATGAAAGCAATGGCTGAATAGCATCTTCCACAAAAACAACATCATGCTAACCAGAATGCGTTTAGTCTGTGGATGATACACACGATAGCCTTTACTTTCAGAACTATACCCAACAAAAATACATTTTACTGCCTTATCATCCAATTTTCTGCGATGTTGTTCAAGCACTAATGCATATGCCAAACAACCAAAAACATGCAGATGAGCAACAGATGGCTTGCGGTCATGCCAAGCCTCATATGGAGTGATAGACTACAGTGCTTTAGTGGGACACATGTTAAGTACATATGCTGCACACATGACAGCCTCAAGCCAGAAACTATGTGGTAAAGCCTGACTCTTAACCATACACCTCGCCATCTCCATGAGTGACCTGTTCTTCCGTTCAGCAACTCCATTCTGTTGAGGTGTATACGGCACTGTACACTGGTGTTTTATCCCACGTTCAGCCAGAAATGCATTAAAATCAGAAGACATATATTCCCCCCCTCGTTCAGAATGGAGGGTGCCCATTTTACATGCTGACAGATTTTCAACCAAAACCAAAAACTGTTTAAAGCACATGAACACTTCGGACTTTGCTTTGAGTGGGTATACCCATGCATGCCTAGAAAATCAAAAGAGGGTGTCTGTATAGGACCACATACATCACTATGTACAAGCTGCAATTTCTGTGTAGCCCGAACTGAACCATCTTTTGGAAATGAGGAACGCTGCATTTTGCCCAAAATACAGCCTTCACAAACATGTTTTCTAGGTGCCTCAAGCTTGGGCAAAGAAGACACCATATCAGATGTCTGTAGGCATAGCAAACTAGCAAAATTCAGATGACCAAAGCGTGCATGCCAAAGCTTTGCATCTGACATAGCCTGAGAATCATGAACTGCACATGCCGAATCATGCACAAATCTTTCATAGTCTATGAGCTTATACAGCCCATGACATAAAATGCCAGAAGCAATAATAACATCGCCATTTGACAAATCATGGACTGTAGATCTATCATCAACAAATTTCACAACCAAGCCAATCTTGGCTAATGCAGAAACTGATAACAGATTCTTCTTGATCCCTGGCACAAATAAAGCATCTAACAAAGTGAAAGAACTACCATCAACAGTAGTCAGAATGATCTTACCAAATCCCATAACAGGATAAGAGTAGTTGTTGGCGCATGTGACAGTATTCCCTGTAGGGGTAGGCTCGAGTGAAGAGAAGAAACTGCGCTGCGAGGTAATATGTTTGGTCGCCCTACTGTCAAAGTACCAAACATCTGAGTCCACTACAGACATGCACTGCTCATGAGAAGATGGGTCAAAATTGCAAACAGTAGTAAACGCCCATTCTTCTTCCTGCACAAGATTAGCAGACTCTGTTTTTGGTGTAGAGGCTTCTGCAACAACCATTCCAGCCTCCTTTTTCTTTGCCTCTTTTGCAGCCAATTTTGGACAGTTCTTTATGATATGATCATTCCCTTTACAGTACTTGCAAAACAATTTCTGCTTTTCTGATTTCTTCTCATCTTTATCCTGGTTCTTCGAATGTGAAGCATTTGCAAATTTCTACGTACTAGTAGAAGAGATCCATTTTCCTTTGCCCTTCTGACTAGCCAGGAAAGCTTGATTTGCAACACGCATAATGGACCTGTTCTGCCTGGATTGATCTTCCTACAACAGAACAGAGACTAACTCCTCAAATGATAAGGCATTCGGATTGCCTTTCATCATCAACCGAAGAGTAGTAGCAAAACTCTGATATGAATCAGGAAGACCATTCAGAACGGTGTGCGCAAGTGAGCTATCTGGTATAACCTCATCAGCAGAAATCAACTGTTCCTTCCAATCTTTGATCTTCGTTAGGAAACTATCCATAGAATCACCTTCATTCATGTGCTCACTCTAGAACTGTTTTCGGAGGTAAGCAACACGAGCCTCATTCCTAGCTTGGTACAATGTGGTAAGTGTATCCCAAGCATCCCTAGCTGTTCTGCAAGAGTGAATATGAGGAATAATGGCACGTTTGACAGACAAAGCTATCAATGCATGTGCCTGGGAATCTTTGCCATCCCAACGAATCTGCTCTGCAGTAGGTGCAGCAGAAACAGCAGCACGAACATGAATCTGCACAATATCATCTTCGACACCATCTTCATCAGCTCCAACACCTGTATTCGTAGTACCTGTTGTTACAGGTGTAACGTGACGTCTTTTAACACCCTGCACAATGTTCCACAATCCTTTTGCAACCAATATATGTCGCATCATATAAGCCCATAATGGGTAGTTGGTACCATCCAACTTATCCTCAACAACCAACATACGGAATACATCACTGCTTTCAGCCATGGCCGGTGACTTAAATACCTTGATGCAGAAAATTGACTGTATCTCAAAAAGTTGAACGGAACTGCCCAGAAGAGTTCTGTTAAACCTATAGCAGACTTCGAGACGCTTATACTGGCAAATAGAAACTGGTATATACCTTTGGCACAAAAAGATGAAATAGCCTGCACAAGCACTGCGATAGTGCATTCGAAGGCCAAAACGAGCTCAGATCGCGATTTCGGCACCACAAAGCAAAGCCGTTTTGATCTCGGAAACACCCTGAGTATGCTTACCAAAATTCGTACGATTCTGAGACTGCAAACGGAGGAATGTCAACGGCGCCCTAGATGAAGCGACGACATGCTCTGATACCAATTGTTGGAGATAGATGTCTGCGGAAGCACGTGAATAGCACAAGGAAGAAGAAGAAGCTTGGAGCACAACACACAAGACTGAATGAATTACTAGAGAATGTACAAAGATCAGTAGCCCATTAGGGCAATAGGCGTATATACAAGCCGGAGAAAAAAACCTCCTAAAGAGGGAAAAAAGTGCCCTGGCGGTCCTAGTGTGTTCACACACATCACTACCTAAATATATCAACATTGATTTGATCTTAAGATGATGTCTATTTTGCTGCCTTTGAGGATGTTATTGTATATTTATTCTGTATAATTCGTTCTGTTACATTCTCAAAATGAATTTATTACATTCTCAAAGTAAAAAAAGTTATTTATGCATGTCATATGTGACCTTGTAAAGGACACACTTGTGGGACCAACTGTATGTCCAATCACTCGAAACACAACCAAAGAAGAAGCTTTCGTTAACCTAGACATCATGTTGTCCATTGAACTGATCGACAGTTACTCAATTCGAAAGATCACTGGCAATTTCGTGAATACGTAATATGCCCAAACAGAGTATCTTGATTTTCTTTTACTAGTATTTGAGAGAAATGCTGGTTCATGTATATCTTATCAAAGAATGTTTAAAAAGATAGTTCAATGAAAATAATTAAGCAGCTTCTCCTCAAGGACTAATCTCTATAAAATTCAACATATTCTAACCTTTTAAGGTGAATGAACACTCAGTATCCATGAGACCCAACATACCCACAAAACAAGAGTATGGAGCAAGGACTCAAAAGGGAAAAGTCATAGTTCGTGTGCTAAGAAGCTCTCTCCCATGATCTAGGGTTTCTCCGTCATCTGCTTTGAGCTTGCATGAGTGTAACTCAAGTCCTCCAACTCTCTCAAAATACATCTTGTGTTGAGTAAGCCTTCCCTTTGTCATTCTCCTTTGACTTTGCATCGCCTCCCTTGAAAGGCGAAGACATTGCATTGGAAGAGGCACTACAAAATGGGTTTATAGAGGTGTTTGGTCATCAGAAAGTTGATGTCTCTATTGCTAATGCAAGCTTGCTTCTATTGTGGGAGAATTTCAAGACCAAGTCAGAGGATCTGACAGGGAACACCACGAAGGTTACATGTCAAAGGCATCCTTTGCAGATGCAGTGCATAAGGCCAATGTTTCTACTAATCCAATATTTTTCCATGAAAGGTGTACCCTAACCGTATCTTAGCTGACAAAGGTAAGGAGAAAGTGGTAGAAGATGAAGGTAGGATTGAGCTTGACTTTGATTATGAAGATATGGATGATAGAACATTGATTATAGATAAGAAATCATTGAACAAATGGCATGATCAACTATAGGATAGGGTTGTGATTGGCCTATGTCATGGACCTAGACTGAATTAAGAAACCCTAAAATGGTGGATCAAGAATAATAAGGAATCGAGAGGCTTACTTGTGAAACATGTTCATTCTCTACAAAATAATTACTACTTATCTGTTTTGATAATGCTAATAGCATGATGCACATAATCTTGGAAGGAAATGGTTAATTCATAATACCCCGGTATCCTTCTTTAAGGGGCACCCCGGTTTTAACCCTAGAGGGCCAAATCCTACAAGGATGCTTGCTTAGGTTGAATTCCTTGATTTATCGATCAAATTTCATCCATGGGTTCGGTAAACTTTTAGGGAAGGTGCTAGGATAGAGAAACATGAATGACATGAACCTCAAATGGGATCGCCAAATAATGGTAGAAGTTGATCTTGCTAAAGAAGTCAAAATCCACCCTTATTATTAAGGATTCGGATGGCTGCAAGCTTCATGAGCAAAAAAGCATTTATAGAAACCTCCAAATGCTTGTTTTAATTGCTATAAGCAGGAACATCTCATTATAGAATGCCCGTTACTTAACTCTATAGATGATGAGAACCTCGAGCATCACGTCTTTCTCAAGAAAGAGAAAAATGAACAAAATCAGAATGATAGCCTAAAAGGAGGTAAGAAAGGTTTTCAAAAAGTAACAAAAAAGAGAAATCCGAATTCCTTCTAGAAAATTGAGGCCGTGCTTGGGAATATCTTCAATCCTCTAGCTGAGGAATCTCATTTTGAACTAACAATGAGACCCACAAAGAAAATGTTAACCCGAATAGGGATATTGATGATTCAAATTTTGTTTATCAAATTGGGCCTCACAAAAATGTTATTATATCTAATAAATCTATTAATGTCTCTAAAAACTGTGATAAACAGAAGTCTAATGTATGTGCTGGCTAGACACATGTAGCAAGAAAGAAGAAAAGTACATCTGCTAATGATAGCTTTGGATAGAGTCATTCATCCTAGTCTTCGAGTGAGGACAAAGATAACTACATGAGTGATAATGATCATACTTTTATTGAACAAGTAAACCAAAATGATAATAAAAAAATATAGGTATATCAAGCTGCTGATGAGGACATTCCAATGAATCAATATGAGGAAGAGAAATCTCCAACTCCCAAAGTTACCAAGCCTAAAAGAGAAGACCCTGATAGAGTTTGTGTGTCAGTTAAGAATCATAAGAAAAAATGATCAAATAGTTCTATTCCTTTTTATTTAATTGGAAGGATAAAATCATCCACATACTCCAAATTTTAATGGGTTTATGGACTTGGTAGAGCCAAAATTCTGAATAATGTGCCCAAAGATATGTCTCTTGTTCCTAACTGCATTTTCTTGAAGGATTTGAAAGATACTGGTCTGAAGCTTCATTCCAATCTTTAAACTGCATATTCAAAGTAGTGCTGGTATTTTTATTGACCATGTAGATGGGAAAGGAGGGGCTTCTAGTGGTATGTGTTCTAGCAATAATCTTCTTATTTCGGAGGTTACTAATAGCCCTCCCAACTAGTGGCTGGTGCTTAAGTGTAAATGGCCTATTGAGCAATTCTGTGAATGTGTATGCCTCTAATAATCATACTGATTTTTTCTTATGGATAACCTCAAAATGAAATCTTTAAATTTGAAAGGCTTAATTGACCCTCTTAGGACAAATGTTGTTAAGTACTGGATGAAAGACATCTCATGTGTTCTTGACTTTATCTGTTTCCAGGAATTTAAGACCAATGGATTTAGACTACATCAGAATCTTCAAATTGCTTCCTCTAAGCATACCTGGTTTTTCACTAAGCATGATAATGGTAAAGGTGGTACCTCTATTGGTATACTTTCCAATCTTATTCATCTTGTTGATAATGTTTTTTACAACCCTACCAACCAATGGGCCGTTGTTAAGTGCAACCACCCTTTGAACTTAACTCTGGTCAGTACATATGCTGCGAACAATGTTAATGATAGATCTATTTGTTGCGAGGAGATTGCTAGTTTGTCTAGGGACATCAAGTGTATGTGTGATTTTAATATGGTTGATAATCCCAAAGACAAAAAAGGCTAGTGATGTATAAGACAAGGTAAGAAAACTTTGAGAAAGTAGCTTTGATCTAAATACAATGTGTAGAACCCTATACTATACTTGAGGACCAAACACATGAACCACGCTACCATTTTCTTGACAGGATATGAGGTTGTCGATACCTACAAAACACTAGAACCATTTACCAAATGGCATTTTGCTCAAAAAATGCAACATGGACCATGGATTAGGGGAAAACATAGCCCGTTGTAGCGCATAATGACCTATTTGGTTCAAGAAAATGAAGGGCACTACATAAAAACCTCTTGCAAAACAAGGTATAGAAAAAGCCGAGGCATGTTAGATCTTGGGACCTTGCCAAGAAAGCTGGGGAATCATGGTCCCCCCTCGAGAGATTGTAATGGCCACGACGTAAAGAAAAGGAAGAAATGAGAGCTCCTTGAGAATGAGAAGCAAGTAGAACACAAAGGTTGAAAATCATGGAATCAAAGGAAAGGGCAAGCAGCAAAGAGGAGACCCGTGCTTGTATGTTTTTTGATGTGATCTTTGAACGTCAAGGACCCCACTGTCCTTCCTGAAAAATGGCACATACATGTCCATC
>CM035433.1:60602555-60645055 GCA_020310875.1 Ceratopteris richardii | reverse complement strand
GATTATTGCACAACGTTTTTTGAACGGTCTATAGAAAGAAACGAAAAGAATAGGCTTTATCTCTAAAAGTCATAGCATTTCAAAAAAAGAACAGAAAGAAAAATTATTCCTTTCGTTTCATAAACGAAAGTAACATCAAATATCTTTTTTATGTATAGTAGCATTAAAAGACTATTTCAATCAGAGATCGATAGAATCTAAACATCAATGATTCTGATGTTGCGTCACAGTAACAAGACAGGATCCGGATGGAGGGCTGGAAAGAATAACAAGAAAATGAAGTCCATGATAGTAAAATCATTATTCAAGGACTATTGCCAAAAAGGATGTTCAAAACTTGATTGTGTTAGATATCGTGAGGTTTGTTTCCAAGGGAGAAATAATGAACTTCATGGTTTCAAACTTTCAAGTATCAAATCAAGATGAACAAGACACATGGTTTTTTAGAACGACACCACATCTCCAATGGAAAAGAACCCATTTCATTTGTCAAATATATTAGCTAACAAAGATGGAAAATCTTGAAACGTGCATTTAATAGAAGATTTACCTTCTCTAGGCACTCAAATGGTAGACATTAATAAGTGAATAGGTAAACCTTCGAACAATGAACGTGCACATGTATGCCCGCTTAATGCATAATGCATAAAATTACAATACGTGTACTTGTGCATGACCAATTTATTACATTTGAAAGCTGTATGGTATGAAAATAACTATTATCACACTATGCACACAACATGCTCACCGGGGTAATGTATACCATATTTGAGGCTCGAGCTCCTTATGCTTGTGTCGTGCCAAAAAACCATGGATGCTTCAGACTCCATGGACCACGAGCAATGCTCCTTCAATTAGAACAAGTCTGCCTGTGCATGACTAGTTTATTACAATCTCAAAGCTGTATGATATGTAAATATCTGCCATCATACTATGTGCACAACATGTTCATAGTGGTATAGTGTGTACTGTATTTAGGCTCAAGCT
This sequence comes from Ceratopteris richardii, assembly GCA_020310875.1. Taxonomy (NCBI): domain Eukaryota; kingdom Viridiplantae; phylum Streptophyta; class Polypodiopsida; order Polypodiales; family Pteridaceae; genus Ceratopteris; species Ceratopteris richardii. The sequence continues at coordinate 60,644,068 of CM035433.1, read as the reverse complement.
CCTTATGCCTGTGTCATGCCAAAAAACCATGGATGCTCCAGACTCCACTGACCACGAACAGTGCTCCTTCAATTAGAACAAGTCTGCCTGTGCATGACTAGTTTATTACAATCTGAAAGTTGTATGATATGTAAATATCTGCCATCACAATATGTACACAACACATTCACGATGGTATAGTGCGTACTGTATTTGAGGCTCAAGCTCCTTATGCCTATCTCGTGCCAAAAAACCATGGATGCTCAACACTCCATTGACCAAGAGCAATGCTCCTTCAAACTTGTGCTGGTTGCACAAACTTACGGGTTTGCAACTTACTGTAATGCTAGATGTTGCACACTCCAAGGACTATGCACTATGCACACAACATGCTCAGCAGGGTAATGCATACTGTATTTGAGGCTCGAGCTCCTAATGCCCACGTCGTGCCAAGCAACCATGGATGCTCTAGACTCCACGGACCACAAGCAATGCTCCTTCAATTAGAACAAGTCTGCTTGTGCATAACCAATTTTTTACAATTTGAAAGTCGTATGGTATGATCTCCCATCACACTATGTGCACACCATGCTCATGGGTAATGTATACTGTATTTGAGGCTCGAGCTCTTTTTGCATGCACCGTGCCAAAAAACCATGGATGCTCCAGACCCACGGGCCACAAGAAATGCTCCTTCAATTAGAACAAGTCTGCTTCTGCATGACTAGTTTATTACAATCCAAAAGTTGTATGATATGTAAATATCTACCATCACACTATGTGCACAACAGGTTCACCATGGTATAGTGTGTACTGTATTTGAGGCTCAAGCTCCTTATTCTGGTCTCCTGCTAAGAAACCATCGATGCTCTGCACTCCATGAACCACCAGCAATGGTCCTTCAAACTTGTGCTGGTTACGTAAGCTTACGGGTCTCTAACTTGCTATCATGCTAGATCTTGCACACTCCAAAGTCTATGCGGAATGGTTAACAATGAGCAAGCAAATCAGCAATGAATCGTTAGTTGAGCATCCTCCATGAGCAATGACTCAATGAGCCTCTTCCAACTCCATGAGCAATAGTGTAATGAACCTCTCACACATTGCAACTCCAAGCAATGAGTGGCGGTCCTCTTGTAACTCCAGTCTGCACATTCCATGCTCCGTAAGGACTCCACAATCCATGTCGCACAAGCAAGTGAGTTAAGACTCCATAGCCACGACTTAGAAAAAAGCTTCAATGGTCATTCCATGATCCATCAAAATGTCAGAGAACAATCAAGACGCAAGAATGAAGTTTGGAGTCTACAAGGAAGAACCGTTTCGAAATCGTTTTTGCATGGTTGTGTGACGCCGAAAAGCTTTAACTCCTAAGCGTTGAGGTTTAATGAATGCCAGATGCTAATAGTGCAATGCAATTTGTTATTGAAGGTTAATGGTTAATATGAAACACACTAGTTACTTTTTTCTAGTTGTATACATGATTTAATAAATGGGGGCCGAAGCCCACTAGGGTTCTTGTTTGGATAGACGTCCCTGACCTCCCTATGAAGTTCTATCCTTGGGTGGAGAGTCTAGGGAAATTAATTGGAAAAGTTTTAGGGTAAAGGCCTACAAATGACATCAATCCTAGTTGGGACCCTCAAAATATGGTTGCGCTAGACCTCTCTAGGGAAATCAAGACCTCCCTTATCATTAAAGACTCACATGGATTTAAATTGCATGAGCAAAAGATTATTTACCAAAATATGCCACATGCATGTTTTAATCATTATAAGCAAGGTCATATGATAAAGGATTGCCCTCGTTTGATCCATAATAAAGAAGAGACAGAATGAGGACTTGGATAGCACTAAAAAAGTTGTAGGAGAAATTAGTTAAGATAAAGGTAAACATGCTAGTAGTCTTGGAAAAAGAGCTTTTGCTAAGCCTCAAAAAATAGTAATAATTGGAATAATTGTTTTGATATTCTATTAGATAATGTGTTTAATCCCTACCAAGAGATCATGTCCAATAAGAATCATGAAATGGTAGGTAATGTTCAAGGCTAGGAAGAGCACGTCCCCAATACTCAAGATGAAGCAAATGAGAAGACTAAGGAAGGTGAGCAACATGACTCCAATGAGAAGGGATGGAATCATATCCAAGCTAGGAGAAAACATCACTCTCATTGGATTTTCGATAACTCCTCTTCCTCTCAATGTGCTGATGAAAGAGAAGATGCCAAAGAATAGAGTAATGATGCTACTTTGGATTGATCAACTAAATGATTAGGAAAAAGAAGGTATGTTTGACTATCAAGCTTCTAAAGATGAATTTGATGATGTGAACATGACCCAATATGTTGAACCTAAGTTGCAAGTGCAGGTAAATTCCAAAATAAAAAAGGAAAGAGACAATGAGAGTTTTAGGATTTGTGTTAAGACCTAGAGAAAAACTATAAAAATTGATTAGGCTTATCCTTGTGTATATGACTCTTTTTTTGAAGAAAGTTCTCAAGTGCATGTTGTATATGAGTATCTCTATATTCTCTTGGGGCATGTGTGCTAAGATGATTCATGATAGGTATTACTTCTCTCAAAAGTGAGAGTTGCTCATGAAATCCATGAAGTGGTAGGTATCAATCTAGATCAAGAAGACCAAGTCCCCATTACTCAAGATGAAGTAGATTGGAAGAGCAAGGAAGGTGAGAAAGAAGAATCCAATGAGGAGGGATGGATTTATCTCCAAGCTAGGAGAAGACATAGTTCTCGCTCTAAATCTGGTAATTCCTCTCCCTTTCAATTTGTTGATGAAAGAAAAGACAGTTTGATTTTCAAGCTTATAAAGATGATTCTGATGTTGTGAACATGACCCCAGTATATTGAGCCTAATTTTCAAGTGTAGGTTAATTCCAAATTAGAAAATGAAGAAAGAGTGAGAGTCTCGAGATCTCAGTTAATACCTAATAATGATCACACCATTCCTTGGATTCATGACTTTTTCTTAGAAGAAAGTTATGGGATGCATGCTAGTTATGGGATTTTCTTTATATTCAGTTGGGGCATGTGTGCTAAGATGATTTGTGATAAGTATTACTTCCTATGAAATGTGAGAGTTGTTGATGTGAACCATGAAGTGGCAGTTAATGATCAAGATAAGAAAGAGGAGGCCCCCATTACTGAAGATGAAGTAGATGAGAAGAGCACGGAAGGTGAGCAACATGACTCCAATGAGGATGGATGGAATTATATTCAAGCTAGGAGAAAACATCTTTCTTGCCCTAAGTCCAGAAACTCCCCTCCTTTTCCTTCTACTGATGAAAGAGAAGGAAACAATCATAAGTGTACTGATGCTACTTGCACTCAGATACTTAATGCTAGGGATCAAGAAGGTGTGTTTGATTGTTAACATTCTAAAGATGATTCGGATGATGTGAACATGTAGTAGTATGTTGAACCTAAGTTTCAAGTGTAGGTTGAATTCCAAATCAAAAAAGGAAGAGACATTGAGAATCTCTGGCTATGTGGTAAAACCTAAAGCTGACCAAGTTATCACTTGTGTTCATGACATTTCTTCTAAAGAAAATTCAGTTTTGAATGTTGATCATGAGTTTTTCTATATATAATTTCGGATCAAGTGTGCTAATTTGATTTGTGATATGTCTTACTTTATGTTCTTGTTTTAACATGGATGGTATTAACATTTTTCTTTTGTTTCTAATGAATTTTGGGTTTTTTTAATTAAAAAGAATTCTGATGAATTTTACGTGGAAAATTATATAGCTTGGAAGAGTAAGAAACTATGGGGTATCATGATTTCACCTAAAAATTGTATTCCTACATGTAGCAAACTCATTTGTAATTTTTGGAATTCTTGGATTGACTTGAAAAAGAGTTATATTTTGAAGAAAAGATTTTCTACTAATACTTCTTTCTTTTCTCATGAATCCATGTGAACTAGATGGATTATGCATTGGAAAAAAGGGACCTGAGTATTCGAATGCATAAATGCAAAAAGGATGTCTTTGACTCTTGGGATAGCTTATATACTAGTGATAATCTGGTGCAGGATATTGTACTTATGCAACATCCTTACTTGTTTGTTGGTTGTATACGAGTAGAAAAGGAAGTTGACGGAGAATTTGGCTATGTGTATGCAGAATAAAAAGATTGACATGTATTCAATTGCTACTAGCTTGTATTTCTACTTCAAGAAGTATCCCCCCTCATTCAAGTACATACTTGATAAACTCAATAAAATATGCAATATACAATGGTCTTCCCCAATAGTGGGCATATAGCTTTGAATGCACTTGGACCTTCCCTATGTCCATCAAGCACTCTATGCTTGTGTGGTTACTTCTTCATAAAGCTATATGGATTGGCAATAAAGGTAGGAAACTGAATATTAATATAGGGAACTGCCCATTCTATGGTAGTGTGGAATATTTTTACTCATCTTTTTGTGACTTGTAAAAATGCTAAGACATATGGGTTGCTTTTCTCCAACTATAGGAGAATTTTTGGTATTATTGGCCTTGGTTTCAAATAGATATTACCTGGTGAATGCATCAAAATGTTGGGAAAGATGGATGGACACTCCAAGAAATGAGTAGGTACTGCCAAATCCTCCTTTGTACCAGCCCCTTGTAGCTTCAAAGTTTGTTGTAGGCCCTCTTAGCTTTCCAATGACACTATACAAGTGCCTATGTACTTTGGAAATGATGTGAGAAATGATTGAATCAAAATAGACTACTTCTAAGTTGAAGGATCAATGAAAACTTTTTATTTTTGTTCACACACTTGCTTCTTGTTATGCTCAGTGCTTTCAGTATAGTACAAACTACAAAAATTCCTTTTAGAGCTATCGAATTAGCTGAGTTAGCTAATGATTCCAAGTGGAATCACTTAAAATGATACACTATACATAGAGTTCGACCAGTGAGTGCTTCGATGCACTTTTCTCCAAATTGGCTAAATGGATTCCCTTTAAAAGTTGTGAGCATGTAGAGAACTTGGTGATGGTTCCAAGAAGCTATAGAACACTGAAAATGATAAAGGAAGGACTGAGATATGAGTAGTACAAGTTGACTATTATGAATGACTATGACAGAGATACCATAGATGAGCAATGTAGATCTATTGTATTAATGAACAATGTTGTACAAGATCATAGGCTTGAAAATCATAGTCTAATGATGATGAGAACTACAGGTTACATTATAGACCTCACTCTCTTACAAAATGGTAATGGAGAACTCAGAATATGGATTCACGCACTACGACCTTTTACAAGTCACTTTTATAAGTGCTACATTCAAATTTGAATTTGAACTCAACTTTTGGCTCTCTCTAAAAATGATCCACCAATTTAGGATTTATTCTCTCCAAATGAAGTCTTGAATTTTCATCTAACAAAATCCACGAGTTTGTAGGTAGCTTCAAATATTCTTTCAAGTTAAATAAGCTTTTACAAATGGTAAGAGGTAAAATCTTCATAGCAATGGTTTCCATGGAGCTTCAATTGTTCATGAACTTCTAGCCAAATGTGAAGGCTTGAACTTTGCGCCAACAGCTCCCCCTCAAGCCAAAAATTTTGGCTTGGTCTTCTTCTTCAATCTCATGAATTTATTGCAATCCAATCATTGACTTAAACCTGCAAATTTTTGTACCATCTAATGCTTTAGTTAATAAGTGTGCACATTGCATATTAGTTGATACATATGCCAACTGAATCTCCTTGCTCAATAGCTTCTCTCTCACATAATGATAGTGAACCTCTATAGGCTTGGTCCTAGCATGATAAATAGGATTTGCTGCAAGATGTAATGAGCTTGTATTATCTCCAAAAATCATTGGAGATGTAATATGCAAACCCAAATCTGTGTATAACAATCTGATCCATATGGCCACTTGAGTAGCATTGGCCAATCCTCTATACTCTGCCTCTATAGAAGATAAAGCAATAGTAGGTTGCTTCTTTGAAGACCATGATATAGGTTTATCACCTGCAAAGGATAGGTATCCTGAGGTACTCCTTCTATCAACTTTGCAACGTGCCCAATCTGCATCTGAATATATCTTGATGTCCAAGTCTGAGGTATAAGGAAAGTACAATCTTTGATTTTGAGTTCCCTTAAGGTACTTCAAAATCCATTTAGCAGCTTCCGAATGAGGTGCCCTAGGTTTGTCCATAAATTGACTTAGAACACTTAATCCACAAGCAATATCAATCCTTGTCAAATGTAGCATAGTTCAAGCTTCCCACTATGCTTTGATAACCTGCAATATTCTCAAGCACATCTCCTTCATGAGCACTTAATTTTAGGTTTACCTCCATTAGAGTACTTGCAACTTTGGCATCCTGCAAATGAAATTTCTTCAACATGTCCTGTATATACTTTCTCTGAGTGATATAAATTCGAGAGTTAGTATAGACTAAATCAAGTCCAAGAAAATATTTTAGTGATCCAAGGTCACTAATTTTGAACTCCTACATCATCTGATTCTCAATTTGTTTGATACCATTAGCATCATTACCTGTGAGTATAATATCATCAACATATACACATAGGTATATTACCTCTGAATTACTTCTTTTGACAAACAGAGATGTATCTTCTTTGTTCATGATGAATCCTTGATCCTGAAGGTATGTAGTCAACCTATGGTTTGATGCCCTAGGTGCTTGCTTCAATCCATAAAGAGCTTTGTTCAATTTACATACATGTGTTACCTTGCTTGGGTTCTCATAGCCAAGAGGTTGAGACATGTATACCTCCTCTGAAATCTAGCCATTTAGAAATGCATTTTTTACATCCAATTGATACATGTTGCAATTCTTTGATGTAGCCACACTTACCAATACCCTCATGGTTGGCATTTTGTCCACATGTGAGAATGTTTCTTCATAATCAACTCCTTGGGTTTATGCAAATCCCTTAGCCACAAGTCTAGCTTTGTACGTGCTTATTGATCCATCAAAATTCCTTTTGATCTTATAGATCCATCTAGAACCAACTACCTTCATAGACTCCTTCCTTGGCACTAGCTCTCAAGTATCATTCTCCTTGAGTGCTTCAATTTCCTCATCCATAACTTCCTTCCATTCTGCCTTGGTCTTTGCTTCTTCATATGATGATGGCTCTTCAAATGATAAGTCTTTTGCAAGATAAATAGAGTGCTTAGGTACTAAGGAAGTGTCATACCCATATCTGATTGGCTTCTTGCTCTCCCTCTGTGATCTTCTAATTGCTTGGTTGGATGATTCAAGTATATCCTCCAATTTCTTCATCTTGACTTTGCCTTTGGACTTCCATGCCTTGAACTCTTCTAGGTTGATTATCTCCTCATCATTTGAGTTGATGTCTCCATTTTGAGTAGGCTCCTCCTTAGTGAGGGTTGGAAACTCCTCTTCCAAGTCATAAGGTAGTTTTACTTTCCTGCATTCACTTTCAAACCAAGAGTCATTCTCATTAAAGACAACATCTCTACTGACAATGAATCCTTTGTTGGAGGGATTGCAGAGCCTGTATCCTTTCTGATTTAAGTCATACCCTATCAAGATGCACTTTTCTACCTTAGGGTCTAGCTTACTTCTTATTTGAGAAGGGATATGCACATAAGCAATGCATCCAGAGATCCTGCAATGATCAAGTGAAGGTCTTCTACCATGCCATGCTTCATATGGAGTCATCCCATCAAGTGATTTGGATGGCAACATATTTACAAGATAAGTGGCAGTATATACACTTTCTGCCCACAAGTAATTAGGCAATTATTTCTCATTTAACATTGACCTTGCTGTTTCAACAATTAATCTATTTCTCCTCTATGCCACCCCATTTTGCTCAGGGGTATACCTTGTTGTGATTTCTCTCTTGATTCCTCTGTCCTGCAAGAATGCATCAAACTCATTTGAGAAGTACTCACCTCCTCCATCTGACCTTAGTCTCTTAAGGTTTCTCCCTGTTTGGTTCTCAACAAGTGCAAGATACTTTTTAAAGCAACTGGATACTTCATCTTTGTGCTTCATAAAGTACAATATAGTCCACCTACTGTAAGCATTAACGAAAGATACATAATAGCTTGATCCAGAGATTGAGGGATCCTTACTTGGTCCCCATACATCTATATGGACAAGCTCTAGGTAGTCCTCATGCATGTAGCCTTTCCTTGAGAAGGGTAAGCTGTGAGATTTTCCAAACTGACAAGCACCACATTTATAAATCATGTGTTTCTTGGATACATTAGGTATACCAAGAACACATTGATCTCTACATATTTGTTTCAATATTCTTTCACCCACATGCCCTAATCTCTTATGCCAGATTTCAAGTTCTGATAGTGTTTGGTCTTTGTAACTATAAAGTGCAATGTTCCTTGTATCCTCAAGTTCAAAAGTAAATAATCTACCTGTTTTTTCTCCTTTGGCAATCCTCTTGAATCCATGTTGTGGATCCTCCACAAATGCTCCATATTGGTTGAACCTGACCTACAAACCCTTTTCCACAATCTGTCCAACACTCATCAAATTCTTGGTAATGGTAGGTACATATAGAACCCTGCTCAACAAGTTTTTATTTCCATCTGAGGTCTTAACATTCCCTACTTTAATCATAGAGTGCCTAGTGTCATCACCTGTTTGTACCTGATGTTTACCCTTTGGTTCCTCAAGGTCAGAGAGAAGAGCTACATTGCCTTCCACATGGTTTGAGCATCTTGAGTCAATGTAGAAGAGATGGTCATCACTTATACCTAGTTTTGAAGTCATGTTCATAATCAGAAGAGAATCTTCTTGCTCCTCTGTGTAGTTGTTGTAATCCTTCCTTGATTTGTAGCCTCCTTGGTAGTTGATATTGTAGTTGTTGTTGTAGTTGTTATTGTATCCTTGATGGTGATTGAATCTTCATCTTGATTGTGTATATCCACCTTTTTGATATCCTCTACCTCTCTGATTCTTGAAGTTCCTGTAACAGTCATCTGTAGTATGATTTGTCAATCCACAAATATTACATGGTGAGGAGTTATAAGGTCTCCCCCTACCTTGCTTACCTCCTCTGCCCCTTCCTCTTGAGGTTCTACCTCTTCCTGCATAGTTGGCTTGGGAGGTAGTTCCTTCATCTTCAACCTTCTTGTTCTACCCTTTCTCTTTGGACTTACTTTTATCAGTGTATAGGGAAGAAGAGCTATTACCTCTTGATGAATCTCCATTCTTGTTGAGCTTCGCTTCATGGGTAAATAGTTGCTCTATGAGAGTGGTAAGGTCTGGAATTTGCATGTCCATGTACAAGTCCATGGAAGTTGTGAAGCTCTCCCATTTATCATCAACTTTAATACCATTGATTACTTGTCTTACAATATGCTCCTCTTCAATTTCTTCTCCTATGCTTGCCAATTGATCAGCTACATCTTTGACTTTGGTCACATACTCTAAGATGCCTTGCTTGGGTTGCTTTCTTTGAGTGGTAAACTCAATCCACAATTGGTTCTTCCTAGCCCTTGTGTTGGAAGAGAAATATGAATACGATGTTTCCCAAGTCTCTTGGGATGTTTTAAAGTTCCTAATATGTGGAAGAAAATCAGAGATTGTGTTAAGTAAGTAAGACCTTGCTAATGCATCCTTGGCACACCATGTATTGAGTCTTTCATGCTCCTCTCTTGTAGGTTGTCCTTTGCTTCTGAATATGGGCATCTCCTCATCTCCTAAGATGTATCCATAAAGGCTCCTTCCTTGCAAGTATGTCTTCATCCTCTAGGACCATGCTTGGTAGTTGTTCATGTCCAATTTATCAATGAAAGAAGGAAAACCATCTCCCATTTTACCTTAGCTTAGCTTTGATACCACTATTGGCAAAGATGGATGGACACTCCAAGAAATGAGTAGGTACTTCCAAATCCTGCTTTGTACCAGCCCCTTGTAGCTTTAGAGTTGAGTTGTAGCCCCCCTTAGCTTTCCAATGACACTATACAAGTGCCTATGTACTTTGGAAATGATAAGAGAAATGATTGAATCAAAATAGACTACTTCCAAGTTGAAAGATCAATGAAAACTTTCGATTTTTGTTCACACACCTGTTGCTCGTTATGCTCAGTGCTTCCAGTACTATAGGAATTAGAAAACTTCCTTTCAGAGGTATCAAACTAGCTTAGTAAGCTAACGATTCCAAGTGGAATCACTTAAATGACACACTATACACAGCAATCAATTTAGCAATTGAATCATTACCCCTGCTTTTTTAGGACCTTTATAGAGTTTGACCAATGAGTGCTTCGATGTGCTTTCCTCCAAATTGGCTGAATGGATTCCTTTCAAAATTTGTGAGCATGTAGAGAACTTGGAGCGGATTCCAAGAAGCTATAGAACATTGAAGACATTGAAGGAATGACTGAGATATGAGAAGTACAAGTTGACTGTTATGAATGACTATGACAGAGATACCATAGATGAGCAATGTAGATCTATTGTATCAATGAACAATGTTGTACAAGATCATAGGCTTGCAAATCATAGCCTAATGATGATGAGAAGTGTAGGTTACATTGTCGACCTCACTCTCTTACAAAATAGTAATGGAGTACTCGGAATTATGGAGTCACACACTACGACTTTTTACAAGTCACTTTTATAAGTGCTACATTCAAATTTGAATTTGAATTCAACTTTTGGCTCTCTCTAAAGATGATCCACCAATTTAGTATTTATTCTCTCCTAATGAAGTCGTGACTTTTCATCTAAAAAACTCCACGAGTTTGTAGGTAGCTACAAATATTCTTTCAGGTTAAATAAGCTTTTAGAAATGGTAAGAGGTAAAATCTTCACAGCAATGGTTTCCATGGAGCTTCAATTATTCATGAACTTCTAGCCAAATGTGAAGGCTTGAACTTTGCACCAACACAAAATGGACCTAGTGTTCTGGAACTTATGGAGAGCTCAAATCATTTGGAGTATATGGACCAGCCAAAATCATAAACTTTTCAAATTTGCTAATAAAGCCTATATATATTCTTGTATATATGAATTGAAAAGAGTTAGAAATCTATGTATAGTAGATCTCCTTGTATTCTGGCATGCGATTTCATATGTACTTTTCTCTTTTTCAATGGTAGCAAAGAAGATGAAGGCTTGCCCAATACATAGAATGTAACAAACTCTAATAATATTCAATTTCGTGTGTCTTTCTAAAAAATAAGGAAGAAGAAGATCAATTAATAGAGGTATGTTACGTAGGGTGCAAGAGGCAAGAACCCCAATCTACATAAGGAGGATATGCCTAGAAACAAGGACATTACATAGTCTAGTAGAGGGAAATGAATTACAACAAGAAACCAAATGGAACAAGTCAACATAGACATACAAATTAGGACATAAGAGTGTCACGAGGAAGGAGATAAGAAAGAGAGCTCACACACACACTCTCACTCTCAAGGAGAAGCACACACACAGATTGAGGCAAGGAAGAATGTTCTTCTTCTTCTTCTTCTTCTTCTTCTTCTATTACATAAAAAGGAATGTACAAGAATGACCTAAAAACGAGAACACAACAAGTGCAATATATAAAGATCAGTTCATAAGGAAAAATCTAATGTTCACAAATGAGTGAGCTGGCAAGTAACAAATGTGCCATCACTCTCGGTAGATAATTCTGATAAAGCTCAATGAAGTACCCCTGACATATACCGGCGTGACCACTATACATGTTAGAGAAACAAAAAACTGATATGTGTCATCCCTGATCATCACATGTTGAGCTTGATATCTCAACACTCCCCCTCAAGCTCAACGTCATGTCATCTAATCCAAGCATCTTCGAAAACTTCTTTAGCTTATCTGCTGCAAGTGCTTTAGTGGAAATATCAGCAACCTACTCATCTGTTCTCACATAAACAAGATCAATATCACCCGCTAATACCTTCTCTCTGATGAAGTGATGCCTAACTGCCTAGTACCACTAAAGTAGCAAAAGATGCGCTTAACTGCCTACCAATGCTTGATTCCTCAACAATGCATAAACCTGCTCATCTGTGAGACAAAAAACTGAATATCTGACCGAGTAATGCATACGTAAAATAAGCATCCAATAGCCTTTTGATAGAGAACAACATCAAATGCATCTCCAACATCATGAAGATTGAGTCGTAAACCTGTCTCCATAGGAGTGGCAATAGGTTTACCGTCTTCAAGGCCAAAACGTTGCAATAATGTGTCAATATATTTCTCTTGACACAAAGCCATTACACCATCAATGTGCATAAATTGAATGCCCAAATAATGATGCAAATGCCCCAAATTAGACATCTCAAATGAGGCATGCAAATCAGCCTTAAAATCAGCAATATGCCTCTCATGAGGACCAGTGAGCAACATGTCATCAACATAAACCACAATGATTAGAAGTACATCATTAGCACGCTTAACATATAAGGTGCTTTTAGTTGGACTGTTCTCAAAACCATGTGCAATCAGATAGGCATGTATCTTTTCATACCAAGCACGTGGTGCTTGCTTTAAACCATATAATGCCTTCTTTAACCTTTACACCTAGTTTTCATGCCCTTTCTGCACAAAGCCATGGGGCTAAAAAACATACACTTCTTCATGCAAGTCACCATTCAAAAATTCTATTTTAATGTCCAACTGATGTACATTCCAACCATGATGAGTGACAAGTGGACAGATGCTATGAATAGTAGTCATTCGGCAAGTAGGAGCAAAGGTTTCATCAAAATCAATGCCTCTTTCTTGCACATAACCCTTTGCAATAAGTCTAGCCTCATATCTGTCAATTGTACCATCAGGTTTATGCTTCATCTTGTATACCCACTTAGTGCCAATGGCCTTCTTGCCAAGAGGCAAGTCACATAAAGACCAAGTACCATTCTTCATTATAACATCATATTTAGATTGCATAACAGCCATCCAATTTTCTAAATTTTGTGCTTCATCAAACAAAATAGGTTTAGCCTCATCACAGAGACTAGATGCAGCCATAGTATAGCAATCTGATGCAAAAGAGGCACTATGAGAGCTTGATCGAGTACGATATGACAAAGGTGCATCTAATTTGCTGTCATGCAAAGTCTGCACCAACCATCTTGGCATAGTTTTTGCCTCCTCAATATCAGCTCTCTCATCAACAAGTGCATCATATAAATCTGCACCAGAATTGGGATGATATGCATCATCACATGAAACCTGCAAAGGCTAAGACATTGCCTCATTAGGACCAGGACTAGACTATCCACCTGTAAAAAGAGGCAGCAAAGTATCATACAAGTCTTTGGAGCTAAAATATGTCTCCTTAGTACATGAAAGCAATGGTTGAATAACATCTTCCACAAAAACAACATCATGGCTAACCAAAATGCATTTAGTATGTGGATGATCCAGATGATAGCCTTTACTTTCAGAACTGTACCTAACAAAAATACATTTTACTACTTTATCATCCAATTTTCTACGATGTTGTTTACGCACTAATGCATATGCCAAATAACCAAAAACACACATATGAGCAATAAAAAGCTTGCGATCATGCCAAGACTCATATGGAGTGATAGACTGGAGGGCTTTAGTGGGAGATCGTTTAAGTACATATGCTGCACACATGACAACCTCAAGCCAGAAGCTATGTGGTAGACTCTTGACCATACAACTCACCATTTCCATGAGTGAGCCGTTCTTTCATTTAGCAACTCCATTCTATTGAGGTGTATACGGCACTGTACACTGGTGTTTTATCCCACGTTAAGCCAAAAATACATTAAAATCAAAAGACATATATTCCCTTCTCGATCAGAACAGAGGGTGCCCATTTTACGCGTATATGTATGCATATATGTATATGTATGTGTGTATACATGTGTATGTATGTATGTATGTATGTATGTATGTATGTATGTATGTGTGTATGTGTATGTATGAATATGTATATATGTAAGTATATGTATGAATGCATGTGTAGCTGTGTATATTTGATTTTGTTTTTAATTGTTTTTTGTATATTGTGGTTTGCAGATTTTCATATCTAGACCATTGAATCGTCTGGAGGTTTCCCATTTTATAGTCAAGCTATTACCTATCTTGCTAAGCTGTTTACAGATGTTAAGTATTAGTTACCTATGAAGGTATTAAGTCATATGTAAAATAGAAGGATCAAAATTTTCACGAATATTTTGAAAGATGCATTAATAGTTTTAAAAGATGGGCAGACAAAAAGTGTCCATTCAATTCAAGTTCTTGTTCTTACATTATCTAAATTAAGAATAAAAACATGCATTGAATGGAAAGTTTTTGTCCGCCCATCCTTTAATATTATTTTTCCATCCTTCAAAATCTTCAAGATAAATTTGCTCCTCCCATTTTACATATGACTTAATACCTTCATCGGTAACTGATACTTAATATTTGTATTCAAAAGAGTTAGCAACACACATATTAGGCCGACTAAAACAGGAGAAACATATGTGTCAAGAAGATTCTAAAGGTTGGGTGGACAATTCTAAAGGCTAGATGGACAAAACATCTTCATTCGATACAGGTATGTATAATTTGACCTTACTCTCATAACATGTGTATGTGTGTGTATGTTTATATGTGTGTATACATTCATGTATATTATGTGTATGTTTATATATATATATATATATATATATATATATATATATATATATATATATATATATATATATATATATATATATATATATATATATATATATATATATATATATTTATGCACACACACACACATACACACACACACACACACACACACACACACACACACACACATATATATATATATATATATATATATATATATATATATATATATATATATATATATATATATATATATATATATATATATATATATATATATATATAAAATTGAAAATTATACCTCAATAGTGTCGAAACAGATACCTTACTGCATCCAAAATGATTTTGAAGATTGAGAATAAGTAAGCTCACACTTAGTCGTGTCAAACGACTTGCTTCATATACATGCTTTAGACATTCCTCTTGAAGATATTTCTCATTTTTAGAAATATCAATGCTCTCACTGTCATTTTGATACCAATCCTCAATAAAATCTGCCATGCCATCATCTTCATCATTGTTGCACAAATCTTGTACTTTATCTTCTTTTGAATATAGATCTTTCAACCTTGCATATTCCGTAGGATCACTTTTGTGTAGCCTCCTCATAGAAGCTTTTGATAAATGAGGTCTTACTGGCAATTGTGAATGGTGTGGAGGAATATCATCAACATCATACGTTGGAATCTACACATATAAATAAAATTCATTAGTATTCCATAAATAAATAAAAAGTACATGTTAAACATAAAAGTAAATATATAATTTATTAAATATGGATAGGAAATTTTTAGTCTCTCTAGATAAAAGGTGCTCTTGGAGGGCTACACCATCCATAATTCACTATTAGTTCATCACCAGCATGTAATGTAGTAATAGCATTGACAACTATGTATCCTGATACATCTCTACTCATGTATGGTGATTCATGACTATTTTCACGCTCCTCAAATGTGCAATTATTCTTTGAAATATTATGTAAACCTCGATTACTATATATTAAACCTGCTATATTTCCATGTGTGTAAGGTGTTCCATCAGTATATAATCTTTCATTTTCTGCATGTAAAATCCTTCTATTAGTAAGGGATGCTGCGTTCAAGCATATTCCATAAGTACTCATGCTTTGAACATAACGTGAAAGTTGATGCCAATCTCCCCATCCATATATAGGACCACAAAATGACATAAGAGTGACTTCGGAGTTCGGAGGCACATACAAATCCTCTACAATAAAGAGACCACGACCATCATTAGTACTAGTGGATGGAGCAATCATATAGCGATTACCCCAAAAGTTGAAAACCTCTCCATCTAAAGGAAGTGGTCCTCTATTCCATCCTCCATATCTTCTTGTATCATATGTTTGTACTAGAGAACGATCACGAGCTGGCAATGGATAATCTCCAGCCATTTCAGTCTCTAAACCAGGAGGTAGAGGATTTCTAGAAACCTCTGCTTGTAATTGATGAACAACAAGTCCATGATGTGTATGAGGTATATTAACATTATGAGAAAAATTATCATCATCATCATCATCGAGCAAGTATTCCTATATATCAACTTGAGGAGGCAAAAACTATGCCAAAATGGAGTGTAGACTTTGCATGAGAGCAAATTAGATGCACCTTTGTCATACAATACTCATTCACGCTCTCATAGTGCATTAAATTGCTATGATATGGATGCAACTAGTTGCTATGATGAAACTAAACCTCTTTCATTTGATGAAACACAAAATTATGAACATTGGATGGTGCAATGCAATTTGAATACGATGCTATCATAAAAAATGTTACCTAGTCTTTATGTGACTTGCCTCTTGGCAAGAAGGACATTGGCACTAAGTGGGTATAAACCTGAAGCATAAACTTGATGGAACAGTTGGCAGGTATAAGGCTACGCTTGTTGCAAAGGGTTGTGCACATGAAAGAGGCATTGATTTTGATGAAACCTTTGCACCTGCATGCCCAATGGCTATTGTTCGTAGCATTTGTGCACTTGCAACTCATCATGGTTGGCATGTACATTAGTTGGATATTAAAACAACATTTTTGAATGGTGACTTGCATGAAGAAGTGTATGTTTTTCAGCCCCGTGGCTTTGTACAGAAAGGGCATGAAAACGAGGTGTGTAGGTTACAGAAGGCATTATATGGTTTAAAGCAAGAACAATGTGCTTGGTATGAAACGATAGATGCCTATCTGATTGCACATGCTTTTGAGAAAAGTCCAACTGAAGGTACCTTATATGTTAAGCGTGCTAATGATGTGCTTCTCATCATTGTTGTGTATGTTGATGACTGGGTGAACATTTTCTTTCTGGGTCTCATTGTTAGTTTAGAATGAGATTCTTGAGTTGGACGATTGATGATATTCCCAAGCATGACCTTAATTTACTAGATGGAATTTTGATTTCTCTTTTTTGTTACTTTCTGAAAACCTTTCTTACCTCCTTTTAGGTTATCATTCTAATTTTGTTCATTTTTCTCTTTTTTGAGAAAGACACTATGTTGGAGGTTCTCATCATCTATAGAGGTAAGTTAGGGACATCCTCTAAGAGATGTCCCTCCTTATGGCAATTAAAACACGCATTTGGGAGGTTTTTATAAATGATTTTTTGCTCATGAAGCTTGCAGCCATCCAAATCCTTAATAACAAGGGTAGATTTGAATTCTTTAGCAGGATTAGCTTCTAGCATTATTTAGGGGTCCCATTTGGGGTTCATGTCATTCTTGTTTGGATGCCCTAGCACCTTCCCTAAACGTTTACCCAAACATCAATCCACAGATAAAATTCGATTGGTAAATCAAGGAATTCATCCTAAGCAAGCATCCTTGGAGGCTTTGACCCTCTAGGGTTAAAACCAGGGTGCCCCTTAAAGAAGGACATAGGGGTATTACGAATTTAACATTTTCCTTCCAAGATTATGTGCATCACACTATTAGCATTATCAAAGAAAAATAAGTAGTAATTCTTTAGCAGAGATTGAGCATGTTTCACAAATAAGCATCTCGATTCCCAATTATTCTTGATCCACCATTTTAGGGTTTCTTGAGCCAGTATAGGGCCATGACATAAGCCAATCAAAACCCCATCCTCTAGCTGATCATGCCATCTATTCAATGAGTTCTTGTCTACAATCAATGTTATATCATCCATATCTTCATAGTCAGAGTCAAGGTCAATCCTACCATCATCTTCTACCACTTTGTCTTTACCTTTGTCAGCAAAGCTAGGGTTAGGGTACAGAGAGTTACCTTCATGGAAATATGCAAATTCTAATAAAGGAATTTTCTCATCCCAATTACTTGGATTATTGTTGATACATTTAGGTAGTGATGTGTGTGAACACTCTAGGACCACCAGAGGCACTTTTTTCCCTCTTTAGGAGGTCTTTCCCCTCGAGCTTCTATATATGCCTATTGCCCTAACAAATTACTTATCTTTGTAAATTCTAGGGGTAATACACTCAGTATTGTGTGTTGTGCTCCAAGCTTCTTCTTCTTCTTCTTCCTCGTGTTGTTTGCATGCTTCCACAGATATCTAACTCCAACAATTGGTATCTGAGTAGGTCATCGCTTCATCTAGGGCATCATTGACACCCCTCTGGTCAAATTCCTAAAATTTCATAAAATTTGGTGAGCATATTCAAGGTGATTAGGAGATAAAAAATGCTTCGTTTTGATGCCAAAATTGTGATGTGAGCTTGTTTCGACCTCCAAGCTCACTATTGCAGTGCTTATGCAGGCTTCTTCATCTTTTTGTGCCAAAGATAAACATAGGTTTGGGTTCGCTAGTATAAGATCTCGAAGTCTACTAGATGTCTAGAAGAACTTGTCAGGGTAGTTCTCTTCAACTTTTTCAGATACATTTATTTTTTAGCATCAAAGTATTTTAGTTAGTGGCCATGGCTGAAAGCACTAATAAATTCCATATGTTGGTTGTTGAGGATAAGTTGGACGGTACCAATTACCCATTGTGGGCTTATGTGATGCGACATGTATTGGTTGTGAAAGGAATGTGGAACATTATGGAGGGTTGAAAAATGTCCTATTACACCTGTAAATATAGGTATTGAAGCTGATGTAGATGGTGTTGAAGATGCTCATATTCTTTAGATTCTCATTCGTGCTATGGTTTCTGCTGCACCTACTATAGAGCAAATTTGTTGGGATGGCAAAGATGCTCAGGCACATGCATTGATAGCCTTGTCTGTCAAACATGCAATTATTTCTCACATTTGCTCTTGCAAAATAGCTAAGGATGTTTGGGATACATTTACCAGATTGTAACAGGCTAGGAATGAGGCTTGTGTTTCTTACTTCTGAAAGCATTTGGAGAGTGAGCATATGAATGAAGGTTATTTTATGGATAGTTTTCTAACAAAGATCAAAGATTTGAAGGAACAATTGATTTCTGCTAATGAAGTCATACCAGATAGCTCACTTGTGTAGAATGTTCTGAATGGTCTTCCTGATTCATATAAGAGTTTTTCTTCTACTCTTTGTTTGATGATGAAAGGCAATCCAAATGCCTTGTCATTTAAGGAGTTATTCTCTGTTTTGTTTCATGAAGATCACTCTAGGTAGAACATGTCCATTATGCATGTTGTAGATCAAGCTTTCTTGGCTAGTGAGAAGGGCAAAGGTAAATGGAGCTCATCTACTAGTAAACAAAAATATGCAAATGCTGCATATTCGAAGAAGGAAGAAAAAGATGAGAAGAAATTAGAAAAGTAGAAATTCTTTTGTAAGTACTGTAAACTAAACGATCATGTCATAAAGAACTGTCCAAAACTGGCAGCAAAAGAGGCAAAGAAAAAAGAGGCCAGAATGATTGTTGCAGAGGCCTCTACACCAAAAATAGAGTATGCTAATCTTGTGCAGAATGAAGAATGGGTGTTTACTACTGTTTGTAGTTTTGACCCATCTTCTCCTGAACTGTGTATGTTTGTAATAGACTCAGATGTTCGGTACTTTGATAGTGGGGCAATCAAACATATTACCTTGTAGCGTAGTTTCTTCACTTCATTCAAGCCTATCCCTACACGGAATATTATCACATGCGCTAACAACTCCTCTTATCCTATCATGGGAGTTGGTAAGATCATTTTGATGGAATTTAATATGAAGGTAAATGATAAGCAGGGTTAAAGTCTATTTTGGAACCTAAATGCAATCCAAAAGTGATTACCAAAAATGAATATCTCGATATGATAAAATAAGAGTCGCTTTACTAACCATGAATTTATTCTTGAATGCATATGCATACAAATTTGTTAAAAAATTCGGCAACATAACGAGGCAATTTCGAAAATCGGAAAAATTACAGCAAGCAATTTCCATGATATTGGTGCCGAGAGGCACAATCTCTCTACAAATAGACCGAAAGGAGATTGCACGCCCTAACAAATTTATATTTTTCCTCCTTACTAACCTGCAAGAAAATACTTACCTATCCTTGTAAGAAAAATACATGCATTGCACAAGAAGAATCCATGTCAAAACTAGGTGTCTAGTTTAGGTACTATGCAAAATTGCATGATCTGTATGTAATTTGATGTAGAAAGAATGCAACAATGCATGTAAATTGACAGAAGACTTATCTAGAGGTTCAATAAGTAACTTGTAGGTGTGTGCAAGTGTTGAAGATGGTCCACACTCTGTTGAAATAGTTTTCAAAGTCTTCCCCGATAAGTTGTACTTCCAAAATGATGCGCGAAAGAGGGTTGTTGAATATGAACATGCATACTCCAAAATCTAAAGATGATGGGGATTGAAGCCAAAGTATGGCTTGCAGCCACTCAATTGAAAGTGCTTTGAGAGGACTTTGCATAGCAGCAAAAAACTCTGAAGTTGGATATGGGATACTCAAGATATGGCAAAAGAAGTGGGAAGAGATGAATAGAGGTAAGCTTAATTGGCTATTTTGGTAAAACTAAGGCTATGAACTCCAAAACGAACAGCTCAACCTGGTCCTTCATCAGCCCAAGCGGCACACTGCCATGGTTTTCTCAAAAAGGAGGGTGGAATGATAAAGAATTGCTCGACTTTGAGTGACTTAAAAGCATGTCTAAATACAATTAAAGAAAAAAATAACAGATACTTGTGGATAACAAGTTCTTTGGCTTTCTATAGGGATTCACAAATGGTGTAGTCAAAGATCACTTGTTCTCTTGCAAAAAAAAAAAACATCACCATACGATACACTTGGGCTTCTTATCTAATGTAACAAGAAATGTGAACACTCATAAATGACTTGAATTACTATCCTTCTTATCTAATTGGATGAGGTTCGTTAGTTTCAGATTTAGTATTCCGAAGTCATACAATGGGGTTTTTTTCATGCGAGTTCTTTAATAGTCACAATCAGCCATTGCCAAGCAAACAATTCACTTTCTTTCCTTCCACATATCATTGGCTTGCTCTCCTAAATCCTGTTAGAACTGAGTTTGATCAAGGTTACATATGTGAGAATTTATGAAAGTGGACTTCAACTGTTGAGCTCGAATCAATATGCATTTATGATCATGATGAGTAACGTGAAACTACAAGCTAAGCTTCACAACCATACTCATACGAATAGATAAACTTTACGTAGCTCCTTCATATGTCCACGGCCAAGAAGACTTATGTTAAAGTATGACTTTATACGCTTTCCTTAAGCAAACACATGGTGCATAAAAAAAGAAGACTCATTTCGTAGTTTTCCTCCAATAATTAATGCATGCTAAGGAAAGCATCTCAACCCACTCTTTCATTCAATCATATATTTGATCATCTAATTTACGTCTAGTCATTCCTTTTAATAGCCTGCTCAACTGTCCACTACAGATCCATTATTTCTATTTGTAATGTTTCGCTATTTTGCTTCAAGAAAATAGCCATTTTTGAAGAGAATCATAAAAAATACTAGTATGAACAATTAGGGAATAGGCAAGCATCCAGACTCACTTCACTTTTAAATGTGCAAAAGCAATCTTCATAACAATCAAGACCTCAACTTACATCTCTCTCTAAAATTCGCATTAAAAGAACAACACAAAGATGCAGTAGTACGCAATCACATATGAGTCGGGCTGATAATAAGTAACACGGGTGCTCTTTTATTCCAAGTACCTAAGAAATGCCATCATGAACCATGAACTTTATGCAGTCATGCAGGGATCGCGTGATCTTCCACTACGATTTAAATAAAAACAAGACTTAGAATCAGCAGCGCCTATCTATTTTCAAACAAGCATTTCTTCAAGTCTAACACAAACGTAAAACTTTGTTAACTATTTGTCCACCTAAACTCACTTCATACTTTTCCTGAACTCATACATGGAGAATCAGGTTTCCTAAACTCATACATGGAGAATCAAGTTCTCAGAAAACATAATTTCAAGAAGTACAACACTATGTAGCATTGCCAAGACAAGTCTAAAAAGAAAAAAAACACATTATCTTATGTCATTCATAGTAAAACAACAACTCATTCTTGTATTTCGCTCATAGCAATAACTCGTAAATGGGCATGAGCGAGAAATGCATATGAAGGAAAAAGGAACTGACCCACTAGTACTTCTTTTCCTCTGGGCAGATTTGACATATACTGATTTGAATTATTGTTGACCCAGAGATTCAACTCTACATCTTGAGCTCATAGCTTTTACTTCTCTATACAGTGCATGCTATATGTGGCAGCTCTCCTTCTTCCACTGTTCTGATGAGTCCGCAGTCACAAGCAAGAAGTTTATTCCTTCTCGAACAGTTGGAAGTTCCCGTTCTTTCGACTTGATTTCAGATATTAGCCTTGTTGTCGACCTGATGCTCTCTCACCTGTAACTGAAGCACTGACAGACGAAGTTTTCTATTTCACGTGATTTCGTTCATGCATCAAGACTTTCCGATCATGAGCTCAAAAGTCCTTTCTATTATTTTTCCATCATGCACAGATTTCTCCTCAACGAATCATTGTGTCCTCTTCCTCTAATCTTTCACCATACTTAACTTTGCAACCCTCTATCTGCCCGATGTCTGGCTTGTCCTCATGATCCTCTTTTCTTTTCTCGATAGTGTGCAGTAGTGCCTTCTATGCTTGCATACTCCCGTAGCCCACATCGTCCAACATGTTCTTCATACCTCCCTGATGCTTCGCCAAGGGCTGCCAAAAACAGAAGTTCGCCTTTCTTTCTGATTCTCATCCTAAAAAAGGGTCCTCTACTGATTCCCGATAGTAGGCTAAAAAATCTTCCGTAGATGGCCGTCCCAGATTCTTCTCTTCTTCTTTCTAAAAAAAAGCAAGCGATCATCCCTCCTCCCTTCGAATTCCTTTTTGACCATGTTTGTACATATTATATATTAAATGCTCAAATAATAAATAAAAAAACACGTCGCGCATTTGTACTATATTCGAAATCAAATAGAAGTTATTTTATAATGCATTTTACTCGTATACATTTGTAATTATGCCGTAATATACACATATTTATACATATAAGCGTAAACACATATCCTTATATATACTAGTATATATACACGAAACTTCTCACGTTGATTTACATGTGAACACATTGAAATCCACACATACACAGTAAAATGCACACATAAACTTATGCACACATTTACAAGAAACACTAATTTGCACATACATTAACACATACATGTTCGTATGGTTCCAATAAGTTGAAATTCACACATAACTCAGTGCTCACTCCAACATTTGTTTTGCAAGTATGAGACAAAGATGAAATGATATAAAATGAATCTCACATACTTTCAATTATGAGGAAAAGCAAAATAGACTTTTTAAGCATCATCACATTATAAAACTCCCTCAAGGGTAGAAATTACCAAGGTTTGACACTCTTTCACCAAAGTTGAAGGTGTTTTGATAATTTTATATGTGAAAGTAGCACATTCCCTCACTTTCATTCCATTTGCACATGCCTTTCCTTGATCTTCAATTGATGCTTCTCATTTGGTTTCTAAGCTTTGACGTGAGATTGCGACCACAACGCATAGATAAGAGTAAATCCCACATGTTGCATAAGAGCATCAATCCCTTATATATGTACCTAGTGTCTCCAAACATCTTCAAACGAGCCCATATGTGCAAAGCATTCTCTGTCTCGCCTCCTCATGGCTGAAGAGATTGCCTATATAGCATGAGGGGCATGCAAAAGATGGGTATTTCCCATATGGGTGAAAGTTCAAGTATCTTTATAGATATCACCACGACATTTCTCTTATTAACACTCGAAGAGAAGCAAGGATGTTGTTGCTCTGCTCTCTCTCAGCGCTCACGTGCGGGATGAATTTAATACAAGAGAATAAACAAAAATTAAACATCGTTTCTTTGTCATGCATTGCTATGCACAGGGTGATTCTGGAAAATCTGGACGCAAGTTGCATTGTAGCACGATCTCTACAAGTAAGGGATCATGTGATTGCGTGTTCATAGGGGACAACCTTCTTTAAACAAGGAGGAGCTCATGTGGCTGCCATGATGAACTCTTAACCTTTGGGCTTGGATGTGGTATTTGATAGAAGCGAGTCCTATGGGCCTAAAAAAAAATTACTCCAACGTCCTTATCTGAAAACGATGACTCCAAAGCGACGATGAATCTTGCGACCTCTGATCAAGATGATGATGAGAAGAGAATTAAATAAATTATGTGAATGCCATGCTCAGATACCGTTGTTGCCCTTTGGATTCTATAGATGCACGAACGTAGAGGATAGTACAGAAACAAAATCACACAAGTACTTAGAAATAGAAAGAGACGAGAGAGGACACCAAATTGGGTACAATCTCCCCCCACATACTCTGATGGACAGCTCTATCAAAGCATGTGTGTTTATAGATATTTCTTATTATGTCGTGAATAGAAGATACATGAGGGATGCGCTTCGAAAAGCGTGCTTTGCTTTTTCTTTTGCTTTTGCTTTGGCTTTTTCTTTCTAAAGTGATCTATTATTTTTACAAACATAGCTAAAAATACTATCTTCTAAAAATAACTATCTTCTAAAAGTATTTATCTCCAAAACTATTTGAATAATTCCATGCACGTTCACACCCTCATGGATCTTCACCTGCTAAATCACCACACCAAACACATTAAAAACCTCAAGGCATTAAAATCCATTTAACATTCCAATATTCCATAAAGTATAACACTAGTAATTGCAAAACAGGTGCATGCGAAAGTGCATGTTTGCGATTTTCAAAAGATTATTGTTGTGCTAATCCCCATGCAAATTTTAACTTCTTCTTCAATAATAATGTGAGTGGAAGTGCTAAATAAGAAAATTTTTTTACAAACTTTCTATAAAAACTAGATAACCCTAGAAAAGAGCGTACATCATTCACATATTGAGGGACATACCATTCTTCAATTACTTTGATTTTCTTTGGATCTACATTAATGCCTTGACTATAAGCAATATGGCCTAAATACTCTAATTCTTTTTGAAAGAAATAACTCTTTTAAGGATTGGCATAAAGTAACAAATTAAAGATAGTTGCTAAATTATTTTCATGTCATTGTCATTCTCACTATATACAAGTATATCATCAAAGAAAACAAGATCAAAAGCTTGGTAATCAAGAAAAATGTTATTCGTCATGCGTGAAAATGTAGCAAATGAATTGGTAAGTCCAAAAGGCATTATCATGAATTCAAAGTGACCAATCTGAGGTGTTATAAATGTCATTTTATGTCATTCTTATCTCATGATACCTAGATTTAAGATTAATTTTACTAAAGACACATGCTCCACGAAGTTTATCTAGCAAATCATCTATCCTAGAAATAAGATATCTATTTTTCATTTTATCTTGTTGAGTGCTCTATAGTCAATACACACCTATAAGTCTTGTTCTTCTTTTCTACTAAAAGAATAGATGCTCTAAATGGAGAAGAACTAGGCTTGATATGTCCTTTGGGGAGTAAATACTTAACTTGATTAGCTATTTCTTGTTGATGTAAAGGCCCATGCTTATAAGGTGCTTTATGGGAGGAGAACTGGCAGGAATTAAGTATATACTATGGTCAAGTGATCCCCTAGACGGTGGTAGTTTAGAAGGAAAATCAGCCAAAAAATAATCCTTATAGGAATCCATAAATGATGTATGTGCATTAGGAAGTGTATGTGTGTAATCAACTATGTTATTGACAAAAAAAATATATTTTTAGCCTTTCCTAAATGCACGTTTGACTTGAGTATGACTAATGAATGGAAATGGTTGGAAGTCATGCATTGCAGACAAACAAATATCTTTATTGTTAAACTTAAAACGAACTGTGTGTGTATAATAATCAATGCATGGATTATAATGTTAATGAAAAGGCATACCAAGTATAAAATCATAGGATTGCAAAGGAGCAATTAAGAATGTGCATTCATCTATGTATGAACCTATACAAATCTAAACATTATGCACTTCATTTGTAACATAATACCTAATTCCTTGAAATGCAGCCTTAACTTTTTGCATAGAAGGAAGTGGGTTTAATTGGAGATCTTGCACTAGTGTATGAGAAATAAAATCATGTGAACTACCATCATCATGTAAAATGTAAACAACTTTACCATTAATAGTACCTTGCATGCAAAATAAAGAATGAATAGAAAATATGTTACCCAAGGTACTTAAATCCTTTTCTAGTGCTTTTTCGGTCCAATCAAGTTGAATGTCTTCAGGAATCACCTCCATGTTGTGTACTTGAGCTCTGATAGGATTCATGTTGTTAGTTCAGAACCTACATTTAGCTTTAGTATGACCAAACTTACCACAATGTGAACAAGTGATACGTGCCCACTTTTGTTGAGCATCCATTATCATAGTTTGAAGGGTTGGAGGTTTGGTAGGGTGTAAGAGGGTTGGCTTGTGAAGTGGTGTGAAGTAAGATTGAGGAGGGCATTGAAAAGTAGGTGGTTGCTAAAAAGTAGGTGGGCATTGAGAAGTAGGGGAAGAGAAAGTAGTAAAAGGATGTTTGTGTTGGTGCAAATATCAAGCCTACACATTTGGCTAGAGTTTATGTACAATTGAAGCTCCATGTGAACCATTGCTATGAAGACTTTACTTCTTTACCATTTGTAAAAGTCTTTTACTAGAAAAGAATACTTGTAATCACCAGTAAATTTGTGGATTTGTTAGTTGGAAAATTCATGAATCTACTTGAGAGAATATCTCCTAGATTGGATGACTACTTTTAGTGAGAGAAATGGAGGATTCAAATTCAAATTCAAATATCCCATCTATAAAAGATGTCTAAAAAACTCATGACATAGAAGTCTCCATTCCCGAGTTCTCCTTGACCACCGTGTAAGAGAGTAAGGCTTACATCATAGCGTGTACTACTCATCATCATTAGGCATTGATTATCATGCTAATGATCTTGTACAACATTGTGCTCTAATATAATAGATCAATACTTTTCATCTATGATCTCTTTGTCATAGTTACTCAGAACAATCATTTTGTACTACTCATATCTCAGTCACTTCTTAACCAATTTCAATGTTCTATAGCTTGTTGGAATCAGCTTCATATCCTCTAGATGCTTCCAAATTTTGAAGATAATCCATTTAGCCAATTTGGAGAAAAGCACATCAAAGCACCCACTAGTCAAACTCTGTAGAGGTCCTAAAAAATCGGGGGTAATGATATGATTGCTAGATATATTGCTCTATGTATAGTACACCCTTTTAAGTGATTCCACTTCGAATCATTAGCTCATTAAGCTAATTTGATATCTCCAAAAGGAATATTTCTAATTCATACTCTACTAGAAGCACTGAGGATAACAAGAAGTAGATGTGTGAACAAAAATAGAAGGTTTTCATTAATCCTTCAACTTGGAAGTAGTCTGTTTTGGTTCAATCATTTCTCACATCATTTCCAAAGTACATAGGCACTTGTATAGTGTAATTGGAAATCTAGCTACAATTCAACTGTGAAGTAGGAAGGGGCTAGTACAAAGCAGGATTTGGTAGTACCTTCTCATTTCTTGAAGTGTCCATCCATCTTTCCCAACAGTGGTATCAGAGCAAAGCTAAGGTAAAATGGGAGATGTTTTTCCTTCTTTCATTGATAAATTGGATGGGAACAACTATCAAGCATGGTCCTTGAGGATGAAGACATACTTGCAAGGAAGGAGCCTTTATGGATACATCTCAGGAGATGAGGAGATGCCCATATTCAGAAGCAAAAGACAACCTACAAGAGAGGAGCATGAAAGACTCAACACATGGTGTGCCAAGGATGCATTAGCAATTTCTTACTTAATTAACTCAATTTTTTATTTTCTTCTTCCACATATTAGGAACTGTAAGACATCCCAAGAGACTTGGGAAACATTGTCTTCATATTTCTCTTCCAACACAAGGGCTAGGAAGAACCAATTGTGGATTGAGTTTACCACTCAAAGAAAGCAACCCAAGCAAGGCATCTCATAGTATGTGGCCAAAGTCAAGGATATAGCTGATCAATTGGTAAGCATAGGAGAAGAAATTGAAGAGGAGCAGATTGTAAGACAAGTAATCGATGGGATTAAAGCAGATGAAAAATGAGAGATCTTCACAACTTCCATGGACTTGTACATGGACATGAAGATTCCAGATCTTACCACACTCATGGGGCAACTGTTTACCCATGAAGCCAAGCTCAACAAGAATGGAGATTCATCAAGAGGTAATAGTTCTTCTGCCCTGTACACTGATAAAAGTAAGTTCAAAGAGAAAGGGAAGAACAAGAAGATTGAGGATGAAGGAGCTACCTCCCAAGCCAACTATGCAGGGAGAGGTAGAGCCTCAAGAGGAAGGGGCAGAGGAGGTAAGCAAGGTAGGGGGAGACCTTTTAACTCCTCACCATGTAATATTTGTGGATTGTCAAATCATACTACAGATGAGTGTTACTGGAACTTCAAGAATCAGAGAGGTAGAGGATATCAAAGAGGTGGATATACACAATCAAGAGGAAGATTCAATCACCATCAAGGCTACAATAACAATTACAACAACAACTACAATAACAACTACCAAGAGGCTACAAATCAAGGAAAGACTACAAAAACTATATAGAGGAGCAAGAGGATTCTCTTCTGATTATGAACATGACTTCAAAACCAGGTATAAGTGATGACCATCTCTTCTACATTGATTCAGGATGTTGAAACCATGTGGCAGGAAATGTAGCTCTTCTCTCTGACCTTGAGGAACCAAAGGGTAAGCATCAGGTACAAACACGTGATGACACCAACCAATCAGTGATTAAAGTAGGAAATGTTAAGGCCTCTGATGGGAATAGAAATCTGTTGAGCAAGGTTCTATATGTACCTACAATTACCAAGAATTTGATGAGTGCTAGACAGATTGTGGAAAAAGGTTTGCAGGTCAGGTTCAATTAATATGGAGCATTTGTGGAGGATCTCCAAAATGGATTCAAGAGAATTGCCAAACAAGAAAAGATAGGTAGATTATTCACTTTTGAACTTGAAGATACAAGGAATATTGCACTTTATAGTTACAAAGAACAAACACTATCAGAGCTTGAAATTTGGCATAAGAGACTAGGGCATATTGGTAAGAGAGCTTTAAAGCAAATATGTAGAGATCAATGTGTGCTTGGGATACCTAATGTATCCAAGCAACACATGATCTATAGATGTGGTGCTTGTCAGTTTGGAAATTCTCATAGGTTACCCTTCTCAAGGAAAGGCTACATGCATGAGGACTACCTAGAGCTTGTCCATACAAATCTATGGGGACAAATTAAGGATCCCTCAATTTTTGGATCAAGGTATTATGTATCTTTCATTGATGATTTCAGTGGGTGGACTGTCTTATATTTTATGAAGCACAAAGATGAAGTATCAGTTGCTTAAAAAAGTATCTTGCACTTGTTGAGAAGCAAATAGGAAGAAGTCTAAAGAGACTAAGGTCAAATGGAGGAGGTGAGTACTTCTCAAATGAGTTTGATGTATTCTTACAGGATAGAGGAATCAAGAGAGAAATCACAACAAGGTATACCCTTGAGCAAATGGGGTGGGAGAGAGGAGAAATAGATTAATTGTTGAAACAACTAGGTCAATGTTAAATGAGAAAAAATTACATAATTACTTGTGGGTAGAAAGTGTATCTACTGCCAGTTATCTTGTAAACAGGTTGCCATCCAAATCTCTTGATGGGATGACCCAATATGAAGCATGTCATCGGATCTTTGGATGTGTTGCTTATGTGCATATCCCTTCTCAAATAAGAGGTAAGCTAGACCCTAAGGTAGAGAAGTGCATCTTCATAGGGTATGACTTGAATCAGAAAGGATACAGATTCTACAATCCTTCAACTAAAGGATTTATGGTCAGTAGAGATGTTGTTTTTTATGAGAATGGCTCTTGGTTTGAAAGTGAATGCAGGAAAGTAAAGCTACCTTATGACTTGGGAGAGGAGTTTCCAAGTCTCCCTAAGGAGGAACCTAATCAGGTTGAAGACATCAACTCAGATGATGAGGACATCATCAACTTAGAAGAATTCAAGGTATGGAAGTCCAAAGGCAAAGTCAAGATGAAGAAATTGGAAGATATACCTGAATCATCCAACCAAGCAATCAGAAGATCACAAAGGAAGAGCAATAATCAGATATCGATATGAAACTTCCTTAATTACTAAGCACTTTGTTTATCTTGAAAAAGACTTGTCATTTGAAGAGCCATCATCATATGAAGAGGCAAAGACTAAGCAATAATGGAAGGAAGCTTTGGATGAGGAAATTGAAGCACTCAAGGAGAGTGATACTTGGGAGCTAGTACCAAAGAAGGAGTCTATGAAGGTAATTAGTTCTAGATAGATCTATGAGATCAAAAGGAATTCTGATGGATCAATAAGCATGTATAAAGTTAGACTTGTGGCTAAGCATTTTGCACAAACCCAAGTAGTTAATTATGAAGAATCCTTCTTGCCTGTGGCCAAAATGCCAACCATCAGGGTATTGGTAAGTGTGGCTGCATCAAAGGATTGGAACATGTATCAATTGGATGTAAAAAATGCATTTTTAAATGGCTAGATTTCAGAGGAGGTGTACATGTCTCAACCTCCTCGTTATGAGGATCCAAGCAAGGTAACATATGTATGTAAATTGAACAAAGCTCTTTATGGATTGAAGCAGGCACCTAGGGCATGGAACTATAGGTTGACCACATATCTTCAAGATCAAGGATTCATCATGAGTAAAGCAGATACTTCTCTATTTGTTAAGAGGAGTAATTCAGAGGTAATATACCTATGTTTATATGTTGATGATATCATACTTACAGGTAATGATGTTAATGGCATCAAGCAGATTAAGAATCAGATGATGCAGGAGTTCAAAATTAGTGACCTTGGATCACTAAAGTATTTTCTTGGACTTGAGTTAGTCTATAATAACTCTAGAATTTATATTACTCAGAGAAAGTATATACAAGACATGTTAAAGAAGTTTGAGTTGCATGATGCCAAAGTAACAAGTACTCCAATGGAGGTAAATGAAAAGTTAAGTGCTCATGAAGGTGATGTGCTTGAGAATATTGTAGGTTACCAAAGCATAGTGGGAAGCTTGAACCATGCTACATTGATAAGGATTGATATTGCTTATGGAGTAAGTGTTATAAGTTAGTTTATGCACAAACCTAGGACACCTCATTTGGAAGCTGCCAAGAGGATTTTGAAGTACCTTAAGGGCACTCAAAATCAAGGATTGTACTTTCCTTATACCTCAGACTTGGACATCAAGATATATTCAGATGCAGATTGGGTAGGTTGCAAAGATGATAGAAGGAGTACCTCAGGATACCTATCTTTTAAAGGTGATAAACCTATATCATGGTCTTCAAAGAAGCAACCTAGTATTGCTTTATCTTCTACAGAGGTAGAGTATAGAGGATTGGCCAATGATACTCAAGAGGCCATATGGATTAGATTGTTATATACAGATTTGGATTTGCATACTACATCTCTAATGATTTCTCGAGATAATACAAGTTCACTACATCTTGCAAAAAATCATATTTATCATGCTAGGACCAAGCATATAGAGGTCCACTATCATTATGTCAGAGAGAAGCTATTAAGCAAGGAAATTCCGTTGGCATATGTATCAACTAACATGCAAGGTGCAGATTTATTGACTAAAGTATTAGATGGCACAAAACTTTGTAGGTTTATGTCTATGATTGGATTGCACGACATTCAAGAAGATTGAAGAAGAAGACCAAGCCAAAATTTTTGGCTTGAGGGGGAGCTGTTGGTGAAAATATCAAGCCTACACATTTGGCTAGAGTTTATGTACAATTGAATCTCCATGTGAACCATTGCTATGAAGACTTTACTTCTTTACCATTTGTAAAAGTCTTTTACTAGAAAAGAATATTTGTAATCACCAGTAAATTCGTGGATTTGTTAGTTGGAAAAGTCACGACTCTACTTGAGAGAATATCTCCTAGATTGGAGGACTACTTTTAGTGAGAGCCAATGGAGGATTCAAATTCAAATTCGAATATCCCATCTATAAAAAATGTCTAAAAAACTCGCGGCATAGAAGTCTCCATTCCTGAGTTCTCCTTGACCACATTGTAAGAGAGTAAGGCGTGCATCATATCTTGTACTACTCATCATCATTAGGCATTGATTATCATGCTAATGATCTTGTACAACATTGTGTTCTAATATAATAGATCAATACTTTTCATCTATGATCTCTCTATCATAGTTACTCACAACAGTAATTTTGTATTGCTCATATCTCAGACATTTCTTCATGAATTTCAATGTTCTATAGCTTGTTGGAATACTCTCCAAGTCCTCTACATGCTCACAAATTTTGAAGATAACCATTCAGCCAATTTGGAGAAAAGTGCATCGAAGCATCGATTGGTCAAACTCTGCAGAGGTTCTAAAAAATCGAGGGTAATGATATGATTGCTAAATTGATTGCTCTATGTATAATACATCATTTTAAGTGATTCCACTTCGAATCATTAGCTCATTAAGCTAATTTAATATACCCAAAAGGAATTTCTCTAATTGCTATTGTATTGGAAGCACTGAGCATAACAAGCAACAGGTGTGTGAACAAAAATAGAAGGTTTTGATGAATCCTTCAACTTGGAAGTAGTCTGTTTTGGTTCAATACTTTCTCACATCATTTCCAAAGTACATAGGCACTTGTATAGTGTCATTGGAAAGCTAAGAGGGCTTACAATTCAATTATGAAGCAAGAAGGGGCTAGTACAAAGCAAAATTTGGTAGTACCTACTCATTTCTTGAAGTGTCCATCATCTTTCCCAACAGTTTGAAGGGAAAATTGGGCTTGATTTTTTGTTGTTGTTGACATGTTTGTTGTAAGCAAATGGACTTGGTGATGGATTGAAACTCCTTCTCAGCATCATGTGCCAAAGAAATAGCTTCATAGAGGGTCATCAGCCATAGTGTATTGAGCTTGGCTTAGATTCCCACCTTCATACTTTTGTTGCAAGGTATCTTAAGGAATCGTTTCAAGTGAATGAATAAGTAATAGTCACTGCCAAATATGTTCAGTATAGGTAGATACAATATCCATCTTTCCATCCAAAAGTTTTCCATGATCGAAGAGCATGTAAATGGAACTGAGGAGGAAGGAAGGACTCCTTGATCATTTTTTGAAATGCTTTCCATGTGGTGGGATGATTGGTGCTATGCCGCAAAATATTCCACCATAACCGAGCCTTATCCACCAAACAATTAGTAACAAATTTCACTTTTTCACTTTCTAAGTATGATTTGTTTGAATAAAAATCATCAAATTGGGATAGCCATGAAAGAAAAAATTGGCAATCCTTTTGCCCATCAATCGTGAAAATTGAAAATATTTCACAATAATCTTGGATTGTGTGCCTTGTTCTTGAGCAGTGATAATGGCCTTCATGACCCTAACTAGGTTAT
This sequence comes from Ceratopteris richardii, assembly GCA_020310875.1. NCBI lineage: Eukaryota > Viridiplantae > Streptophyta > Polypodiopsida > Polypodiales > Pteridaceae > Ceratopteris > Ceratopteris richardii. The sequence continues at coordinate 60,610,554 of CM035433.1, read as the reverse complement.
TATAATCACTTTTTAGTTGTTGGAGTGCAGCATCACGTTCCTTAATCTTGTTTTGGCCATGTTGGAGTTCGTGTTGCAAAAGCTCTAATTGTTGCTCGATTGGTACCCTGGTTAGGGATGATGTACCGAAATCATCAATATTTTGGGTAGGGTCCATGGCCTTATATAGAATCAGAACCTGGGACTAAGCATGTGAAAAGAATTTTAACAATAGTGTATATTAAAATAATAATAATATAAATAAATAATAATAATAATAATATAAATAAAGGGAAGAGAGTGTTAAATAAAGAAATAAATAAATAAATAAATAAATAAATAAATAAATAAATAAATAAATAAATAAATAAATAAATAAGGTGAAGAGAGTGTCAAGAGTTGCGTTAAGTATTAATTAAAAGGAATGGGGTATCAATAAGTGAAAATAGGCTAGTGGATAAAGCTTATCACTTAGAAGTATGAGGTTTATGGTTCAAATCCCCTACATGCTAAATAAGGAACTAACTAGGCTAACTAGGAGAATAACTAAGCCATTATTGCCACTCATAAGTTAGAATTGGTTTGTGTGTAGCCAATGGCTGCGAACAAAACTAAAGGGAACCAAAGTGAACCAAGAGAACCATGAGTGTGAGAGAAGCCAAAGATGCCAAACTTATGTCATAGTTCTATGCCTTAGTAAATGCATAGTGAGCATAGGGGGTAAGGAGGTTAGAAGGAGTAGACAGAGCACACTAAGCACAAGGGGGTACAAAGAGTACATTGCACAGTACCAAATTCAAAAAAATTGGAAAAACAAATCGGCCAACCACAAGCAAACAAACTTGATAACGAAAACATGGACTAGATGTTTGAAACAGTTGGCGATTGACAAACAAATGCCAAATATCGTGAAAGAATACCAAGAAACCACCTTCACGGACACGCCTTGGATCTGATGCCACTATTGACCTTCAGATCCAGCAGATGCACATATGTAGAGGATAGTATATAAATGAAATCTCACAAAAGTACTCAAAGAATAGAAAGAGCCTTGACACTAGACTGGGTACAATCTCCCCCCATATACTTTGATGGATGAGTTTATTATAGCATTTGTATTTATACGTATTTTTTACTATGTCTTGAATAGAAGATACATGAAGGTGGTGCTTTGAAAAGTGCGCATATACAAAAAACCACTTTATTTACAAAATCATCGCTTTTTAAGTGATCTACTATTTTTACAAATACGTTGCTTTCTAAAGCGATCTATTATTTTTACAAAAAAATAACTAAAATACTATCTTCTAAATATTCTTTTAAATATCTCAATAAGTCCACACGCATTCACATGCTCATGAGTCTTCACCTACTAAATTAAACCACAAATCACATTAAAACCCTCAAGACATTAGAATCCATGTAGCATTTCATTATTCCATAAAGTATAGCAGAAATGCTCCCACAATAGAAGCAAGCTTGCATAAGCAACAGAGTCATCAACTTGGTAATGACCAAACACCTCTATAAACCCATCTTTTAGTGTCTCTTCCAATGCCATGTGTTCCCCTTTCAAGGGAGGTGACACAAAGTCGAAGGAGCATGATAGAGGGATGGCTTACTCAACACAAGATGTATTCTGAGAGAGTTGGAGGACTTGGGTTACACTCATGCAAACTCGAAGCAGATGACGGAGAAACCCTAGCTCATGGGAGAGAGCTGCCTAAGACAGGTACTACAAATTTTCCCTATTGAGTCCTTGCTCGATACTCTTGCTTTGTGGGTATGCTAGGTCTCATGGATACTGAGTGTTCATTAACCTTAAAAGGTTACAATATGTTGAATTTTATAGAGACTAGTCCTTGAGGAGAAGCTGCTTAATTATTTTCATTGAACTATTTTTATACACATTCTTTGGTAAGTTATACAACCAGCGTTTCTCAAATACTAGTAAAAAAGATCACGATACTCTATTTGGGCGTAAGATACTCTATTTGGGCGTATTATGTATACACGAAACTTTGAAATAACTTTGAAATGGAACCTTCAAAAGCCACATTCTTTCATTCCCTTCAACAATACCAAAGGTAAGTAGATATCTAGAGCATCTTTAATATAATAATCGTTCTCTTACATTCCCATATAGAAATTTCCTTACAAGTGAAAGAGCAGAATGAACCATGGCACGAGCTTTATAAAGAAATTTAAGCATCTAATTGTTCCCTTTGCAAGACATAAAGATGTGAGAAAACTCCTTAGGGGAATGGTAGATATTAGATTTGTAAAGCTTTCATGATAGTCCAAATGCTAGCTTGTAAAGATTTCATGGTAGTCCAAGTGCTTTGGTATAATATCATCCATAATAAACTATAACTTTTTTTTATGTGAACTATACTAAGAAAAATGAATCATGTGATTCTACAAAAGAAAAACAAACATCCTTCTTATGGTTAACCATGCATCTTAAATCAACGTAGTAGATACCATCAAAAGAAAAAATCATCCTTCCAAGATATCCTTTTTGCAACCTTAAGAAAGGAGGAAATTTTCATTGAGGACTTGAGAAAACATCACCATTGACTATCAGGCCACTCGAGCTTTGATAACCATTTTGAAGTTTTTGCAAGACTTGGAATTCGGTAGCTCCAACCTAAACCAAGCAGATTCTTGCAAGAACAGTACAATTGCACTTTCAAAGTTAAATCTTGGAGGAGGAGGCCTCAACCGAACCTCCATTTAAAAACAAAATTACTCGTACCTTGGAACCTTGATACCCAAAGCATCCTTTCCAATAGAAAATATGAGTGGAACAAGAGGGTAACCATGTCTTATGGATATTATAAGTTTAATAGTTTGGTAGAAAGCACCATTAATAGAAGCTCTCACATAGTACCAATTAACAACTATGGATATAGCCTCAACCCATAAGTAATTAGGTAAGTGCTTCTCATTTAGCATAGACCTTGCAGCTTCAACAATTGTCCTATTCCTTCTTTCTGCCACTCCATTTTGCGCAAGAGTGTAGCTTGTAGTGATCTCTCTTTTGATTCCCCTCTCTTGAAGAAAGGATTCAGATTCATGGGAGAAGTACTCTCCCCCTCCATTTGACCTTAGCCTTTTTAATGTTTTACCTGTTTGATTCTTCACAAGGGCCAAATATCCTTTGAAGCATGAAAAAAATTCATCCTTGTGTTTCATAAAATATAATATAGTCCATCTACTACAATCATCAATGAAGGAGACATAATACCTTGATCCAGATATTGAAGCATCCTTGCTAGGCTGCCATACATTTGTATGAACCAAATCCAAGAGATCTCCATGCATATATCCTTTCTTCATGAATGATAACCTGTGAGACTTTCCAAATTGACATGCACTACACTTATAAATCATGTGTTGCTTTGACAAGTTAGGGAGTCCAAGCGCACTTTGGTCCCTGCAAATTTGCTTTAATGATCTTTCACCAATATGTGCTAACATTTTGTGCCATAAGTGTCTGACTACCATAGTTAAAGAGAGCAATGTTTCTAGTGTCTTGTAATTCAAATGTGAACAATCTACCTATCTTTTCACCTTTTGAGATTCTTCTAAATCCTTGGCTTGGATCGTCAACAAATGCTCCTCCTCTTGTGAACGTGACTTGCAACCCTTTGTCTACTATCTGCCCAAAACTTATCAAATTCTTTGTAATGGTAGGGACATAGAGTACCTTATTGAGTAGGTTGATGTTTCCATCAAGTGCCTTGACATTTCCAATTTTCTCCACAAGGTGTCTTGTATCATCTCTTGTTTTTACTTCATGCTTGTTCCTTGGATCTTCTAAATCTGATACAAGAGCCACATTTCTTGCCACATGATTGGAACAACCTGAATCTATGTAGAAAACATGCTCATCATATTTACCTTGTGGCATGGCCATATTCGTGATTATTAATGAGTTCTCTTGATTTTAGTCTTTTGTGTAGTTATTGAAGTCTCTTCTTCCCCTATTGCATCCTTGATAGTTTGAATGGTTATAATTGTTGTGGTTGCCATGGTAATTGTTGAACCTTCCTCTTTAGTAGCCATAACTTCCTCTAATGTAGCCTCAACCTCTTTGATTCTTGGAGTTCCTAAAGCAATTTTCAGTTGTATGATTAGTTAATTGACAAATAGAGCATGAATTAGACTCTTGGGATCTCCTCCAACCTTGTCGTCCTCCTCTGTCTCTACCTCTACCATGTCTTCCTCTACCTGCATAGTTAGCTTGATGTGTACTTGCTTCATCATCCACTTTCTTTCCTCATCATTTGTTTTCTTTGGACTTTCCTTTATCCGTATACAAAGCAAAAGATTGATTACCTTTGGAGATTTCTCCATTCTTGATAAGCTTGGCCTCTTGAGTAAGTAGTTGTCCTATGAGTGTATTGAAATCTGGTACATGCATATCTATGTATAGATCCATAGCTATGGTGAATGCTTCCCACTTTTCATCTTCCTTCAAGCCATTTATGAAGTGTCTTACAATTTGTTCTTCATCTATTACCTCACCAATGCTTCCCAATTGATCTGTTATGTCCTCCAATTTTGTGACGAAATCAATCACATTTTGTTTGGGAGATTTCTTGAGAGTTACAAAGTCCAGCCATAGTTGATGCATCCTGGCCTTTGTACTTGAAGAGAAGAAGGCTTCAAATGCGTTCCACACTTCCTCAGATGTTTTACAGCTTCTAATATGAGGCAACAAAAAATCTAAGATAGAGTTGAGGAGATAAGACCTTGCAAGTGCATCCTTGGAGCACCATTGTGCTCAATCTTTCTTGCCCTTCTTGTGTTGGTTGACCTTTGTTCGTGAAACTTGGCATAACTTCATCTCCAGCTATATAATCATATAAATTCCTGCTTTGAAGATAAGCTTTCATCCTTAATGACCACGCTCAGTAGTTACCTCTATCCAATTTGTCAATTGATGAAGGAAATTCATCTGCCATGTTGTCCAACCTTGCTCTGATATCACTAGGAAGAGATGGATTTAAACTTTGAGAAGATGAAGTGACGCTACAAAAGCTTTGCACTACACCAACCAAATAAACTCCAAGGATTTCTAATGGGCCCTTTTAGCTTGCCAAAGGATGTATTAGAAATCCTATGTACTTTGGAAGATCACTCTCAAAAAGATGAATCAAAACAGATAAGTTGGAGTAGCTTCAAGAACAAAAAACTTACTATTTATGTTCATACACCTGTCCAATGTTTTGAAGAATTCTCTAATCACAGTAGCAATTGACTAGATTGCTTTTGGGGAAATCTTATTAACTTAATAAAGCTAAAAATGAAGAGTTATTTCATAAAAAATGATGGACTATATAAAGAGAAAAATGTTTAGCAAGTTGTAGCATCACCCCGATTTTCATGGGCTATAGCAGTACTTAGACCCATGAGTAGAGAAATGTTAATATCTCAAGACTCCAAGGCGCAATGCTTATGAAATTTTGTAGGCATATAGTAGAAACTATGCTGAATCTAACGTGGTTTAAAGCATTGAAAATAATCAACTATACAATGAGAACCATCTCTGAGAAAAACACTATTTTGATGGAGTGTTGATAGAGAAGTAAAGTATGAACAGATATAGTCGACTTCAAATGAACATATTTCAAGTTTGAAAACCCTAATTTCAATAAAATTTTATGAGCATCTAGTAGACTTAAGGAGAAAACTTTAACAAATCAAATCATTGAAAATTATGCACCAAGATTATAGAAAGCAGATTTGTAATCTGACTGAGAAAACTGTGAGATATGGCAATGAATAGTATACTCACAAAAGCATGAAGATATGAACTCAAATGATCATAAAAATGACAATATATTGATTGTAAAGTAAAATGCACTTACTGATATTTGTGCCTTGAACCCACACTTTGATATGGCATAAAGCTCAGCTCATGGAGGTCTTAAACCACGACTAAAGAGCTATGTATATATAGTGATCTTTGGAGCCAAGATTTGAATTTGAATCTTGCTCACGTAAAACAAATCTCCTATCTTTTTGTGATTTATTGATTCTCCAACCACTTCAATCACAAATTTGAGGCTTCTCTTTCCTTTTTTTTCATCAAGTGGACTCAACCACTTTAGATTCCTTTTACTTTTACATCAAGTAAAGACTTCAAAAATTACAAGAGATAGTTCACAAGTGAACTTTACAAAGACTAGACATTTCCTTCAAGTCTCTAGGTCTTTCGATGACTCAAGCCATCATTTGGACTTGCCATGGACTTGTTCCAACAAAAAGCCTGCATGATTAGACATTCAGGAGTGGGAGATGATTTGCGATGAGTAGTAGCAGATTCTTGAACGATATCATCAGCAACGAGATGTGATGACCACATGTCTAGATACAATCGGAGCATCATATTCGGGTAGTGGCAGGTATGACACTATGCATCACAAGTTTGTAAGTATCATTCTCATGATTGAATTTGCTTGTGTTAAGCACATCATGTATGTTGATCTAATGTTTTGCATATTTTTTGGGAGGATTTGGCAGCGGGTCTTCTCTAACACGAGCATAGGAGGCTTATGGATATCATCATGGATTAGTTGCACTATTCAAGGAATTGGAGGGATGCGGTGCGGTCATTTGTGAGGAGCATCTATGATGAGGTAAGTTTATAAACTTGTTTTGGTGTTTTTTAGTTGTTGCTTATAAATATCGTGTCAATTTGTCACATATGTGCTTTTGTTGTAGGACTACAGATATAGATGTTTAGATCCCTCTGGGCATGTGTATGGAAATGGTGTGCCATAATTTTGTATTTGGCTCATATATGGCACTAGTGTGCCACAATTTTGTACTTGGTTCATATATGGAAATGGTTTGCCATATTTTGTATTTGGCTCATATATGGAAATGGTTTATGACACTTTTATACATGGTTCATTTATGGAATATATATCTCTTTTGTACATGGTTCATTTATGGAATATCTCTTTTGTACATGGTTCATAATTCATTCTACTCCTACATATCTCTTTATGTTCGACAATGTGTTTTGCTTTTATCAAATCATGTTTTGGTTGTCGCTCATCTAAACCCTAAATCAACGACCACTAGAGTACATGTCATATGTACTCAATTTCTTTTGGGTAGAGTGTATTGTCTTTTGCTACACAATAGCATTGTAATGTTGCTACAACAAGAGACAACACACTCTGCCCAAAAAAAATTTATAGATATGGTCATTAGTATAGGCGCCGATATGAGCATCGGTATGCCCAGGGACACTTATAACGATGGTTTTTCCTAGGGACATATGGATGCTTATACCATCACTTTTGATACTAACACTGATACCAACACTGATACTGTCACATATACCATCATTTTACAGGTGGGTACTAGTGCCTAGACTGACAAAAGTATACCAACGCCCATATCAATGTTAATGGGAAATTATCACTACATATACTCGCACCTATACTGACTTTACTATACCAATGTGCATACCAACACTTATATCGATGTCGAGGCTAAATTGCAACCATATTTGCACCAGTATAAGGCCCAATATGCCCCTCTTATGTTGTAGTAATGATGTGAACATGTACTAGTATGTTGAACCTAAGTTTCAAGTGCGGGTTAAATTCCAAATCAAAAAGGGAAGATACACTTAGGATCTATGGCTATGTGGTAAAACCTAAAATTGACCGGGTTATCACTTCTGTTCATGAACTTTTTTATAAAGAAAATTCAGTTTTGAATGTTGATCATGATTTTTTCTATATATCACTTTGGAGCAAGTGTGCTAATTTGATTTGTGATATGTCTTACTTTATCTTCTTGTTTTAACATGGATGGTATAAAATTATTTCTCATAATGTCAAATGTCTAATTGACCTAGTTAGAACTAAGGTTATTAATGGTTAACCTTACTCATGATCTTTTCTCTGACATAACGGTAGTTAACTTCAATGGTTTTGGTCCTTGCATGATAGATAGGGTTAGCAACAAGATGCAATGAGCTAATGTTGTC